>JAUMHA010364706.1:0-13874 GCA_032359765.1 Saxidomus gigantea | reverse complement strand
GGCTATAACTTTGCCATTTCTTAAGATTTCTTCATCAAACTTTCAAATTGCATTGCTTATGACAAAAGAGTCGTGATTCTGCCAAATTTTGTAGGCCAAGGTCATATTTGATAGAGTTACCTCTTTTTGTACTTAGATTTTGTCACGAAATTATTGGTTATTCTGACAAAGCGTAAGAGGGCGACACAAATGTTCTACTGAACAACCATCTAGTTCTAAATTTAGAAGCCGTGTTAGAATGTGTTTGTATGAACATGGATGGCTTCGGTTTCCTTTCCGTAAAAAGGTTCACATTTGTTTTGAAAAACTCTTCTATAGATCTATCAAACTTCTGTAACATCGAAAATTGTCTTTTTGTTTAAGATGTTTCGATTTGGTCACGACCGGAGCAAATTTAGTTCACAGGTCAGCAGAGGTCATCAAACACTGAGACATCTTTTGTTGAAAGATTGGACTGCGAGTAAGTGTTAAAACCTGTAAAGAAAGACCTCCGGACAAAAGAGACTGGAGCGGTTTTGTTGACAGGAGGTCGTTATTCTAATACGTTTCTACTATAATTACTTCTCTGTTTTAGCTCACCTGAGTTTACTCTTGTAAAGTGTTTAGTATGGTCTTTTGTCTGTCGTATGTCGTACTTCTTCTCATAAACCACTTCATTGAATATCATCAAACTTGGCCAGAAGTTGGTTCCGGTTGACTGAACAACGTGGCGCCAGATCTCAAAAAGGAAAAATCTTTGAAAGTTTCTTCTCCAAAACCACAAGGCCCAGAGCTTGGATCTTTGGTGTGAGGTGTTGTCTTGTGAACCTCTATAAAATTTGTTCAAATCTTGCGCCTTGGCCCCGCCCGGGAGGTCACTTGTTTTACATAGACGGATACATTTTTGTATAGCAAGAACTTTTAAGATATTCTTTTCCAAAAACACAAGGTATAGAGCTTAGATATTTGGTCTGTAACATTAATTGTCTTGTGGACCTCTACCAAGTTTGTTCAAAACATGCCCCTGACGTTTAAAGTTGGCGCTTTCCAAAGGAGGGGGGGTCACTGGTTTTCATATAGACTTATCATGAAAGGAAAATTTTCGCCTCCAAAACCACAAGTCATGGAGCTGAGATATTAAGTATGTAACAATGTCTAGTGAAAGTTTACCATGTATGTACAAATAATATCCCCAGGGTCAAAATTGACTCTTCTCGGGGGGCGGGGTCACTTGTTTTACATTGTTTCATATTGGAAAACTTTTTTTTTAATCTCAAAAACCACAAGACCTAGAGCTTAGATATTTTGTATGTCCAGTATGTAATGAACTTCTAACAAGTTTGTTCAAAACTTATGTGATCAATATTGACCTCGCCCAGGGAGTCACTTGTTTTACATACACTGATCTAGGAAAACCTTTAAAAATCATCTTCTCCAAACCCACAAGGCCTAGAGCATTCATATTTTAACTTGAGATAAAATCACTCAAGTGAGCAACATAGGGCCATCACAGCCCTAGTGTTCCCGGCATGATGTTCTTTAAAGGCAGGACTTTTTTAATTTGAGGTTGGCTAAAACACAGGTTCGGCTGTTTAAAATAAAGACACGTGCTGCTTAACCGTCGTACAAAGTGTTACCTGTATAAACTTATAACCATTTATAGAAATACAGTAAACCAAGTCTTGACATTTAAGCTTTCTAGGATCTATATCGCATTGCCAGACATATTGAGCAAAGCGTTGGCTTATTGACGAAATTAATTTCCCCTGTAAATACGCTATCGGCGTTATCGATTTCTCAGTCTGGCTTATTTTGGTACTATAGAGGTTATAGTAAAAACATTTTTAGATTTAAATAACTTTTTTTGTTATTTAAGCTACATAATTTATTTACATAAGAGAATATGTTAGTTATGTGTCATAATTGTTGATAAAATGTTTATCCAGATTATGCGCCACTAGCAGTTTCTCCTACCAATATGTGACTTGTATTATTAAACGGATGGCAACTTGAACATTCATTTTCATTTATTTCGGCTAATAATTTTTTGCCTTAACGAGTATAATCTTGGAAAGTGCTATTTCTAAGTAAATGTTGCTCAGGTGATACATAATCCACCGTCTTATATATTTCAATAGTTTCGTTAAATAATGAGCCTAGCGGAATAAACTAAACATTTCAAAAGTAATAGTTTGAAAATAGAGCAGTAGTCGAGGGGTTTTAGAGGTCAGACGATACAACTAGTTACTTGATAACAGTAAAATCTTTCCTCTAGATCAGGCTCATATACATTGACATAGAGATAAATATAAGATAAAGATTTGATAAAGAAACCTCATCGACTTATTATATACTGTATAGATATTATATATATTACAAGAAGCATCATTAGTACAAAGCTATTTAGCGGTCTCCAGTAACATGATCTACCTCTCCAAGAAGTGAAGCATTAAGCCACTCTATATTTCTGCCACCACACGAGCATAAAGCAAGGGAGCTGTCTGTGTAAATTTTCACCTATTTACTTTGATACGACCAGAGGTCGAATCCACTATCTCCCGCGCAAGAAGCGCAACAAGCGACCCAAGAAAACTTAATTTAAAGTCACTTATCCTTGTAACCGCTTCTTCGTCTTTTTAAGCAAACTAGATATTCTTTCACTTGTAAGAGCTTTTATATTTAAAAATATCGACTTGTACATTGTGTGTTCTGTACTTTAGTAAATGCAATAAGCATGTTTCTTTTTTTCTATGTTTAGGTTGGGAAACCTTGCCATATCCACCATCGCATGGAGATTTTGCTTTGTACACGATTGATGATCTAGAGAGTGGCATAAACTTTGCTGTTACCAGGGTACGCATAAATGCTACAGGAATATCATATACTGCGACAGCTGCGGGGTGGTAGCTTTCGAACCGTTTGTATTGTGCCGAATGTACCATGGGGTTAATACAGCAATACATCATCCCGCAGATTAGCCGACTGTGATGGTATTCCTTTCAAATATCTTTTCCCCTATGCCCCGCCAGTTTCTACACTTCTAGATAGTTTGTGCTGATCAATGCCAGTATACGCTTGTTTCTAAGTAGTAAAGATATCACTATATTACACGACTTTATTTAATCATTGCCTTTGTAATTTCAGAGTCTTCGTAGAATATTAAAGGCACCTTTGTGTATTAAAGAAACATTCTCAGCTTTTTACGTTAACTGACAGAGTTCGTTCCCCTTATTCAAATTACTATGTATATTTTTACAGTACTACAATGCTGAGCATGAAGCCACTGGGTATTACGTACGAACTGGAGATGACAATATGACAGTGACTATGAAATATTTCGATTTTCCGGGGTTCGGTGTCACAAATGGCGACGACGTAGAAATATTTGGTAGAAAGATTTAAATATGTGCTTCTTCCAACTAATAATTAAAATACTATGGTCGTAACGGTGCAACATATAACAGTTAATCCGTTTTTTATCCCGTACTTCACCAGTCAAGTACTAATCACTCTTAGTATTGTATACCCTTATCGAAAGCGAGATGATTATATACAGATATGAACATTTTCATTCAAAATGTAGTTTGATTCTACTTTGAGGAAATGTCTCAAAATACCGTTTTCAGATACTACTTTCTCGACTGATGCGGGTTTGTCAAAGACTATCACTGGAAGCGACACTTTTTACAGCTACAACATAACAAGGGAATTCGAGTACCTTGATCTGTCACAACCTTTCAAAAGGTATTTCACTTGCTAACCGTTTGAAATAAGTGTTTTAAGCGTAATTGATTCCTCTTACTGTATGTGTTGTGCAGCACTGTTCATTAATATACGCTATTTTCAGAATGTTGTCCACTACACTCCAGTTCACACTGCATTCTGTGCGCACTCACGCGAACAGCAGACTCGCTACATGTCTACAAGTAGAAGGGGAGGTAAAACTTTCATATCTAATTTCTGAGCTGTACTTTATCAAACAATTATTAGGCAAGACACAAATAATTCCACATTGCCTCTCTCTCTTCGAGGTTGATTCCATCTGGAATGAGTCTCGAGAGCGATTAATCTAAGTTATAAGAACTTTTTTCGCAATCGAGAATAAATAATTTTGTATATTTATCAAACAAGAGGGCCGTGATGGCCCTATATCGCTAACATATGTACATGTGCACTGGTTTGGTGGGTGTGGTCAATTTTGATCCCAGAGGCAAGATTTGAAAAAGGAGATGGAAGACCACTAGAAAATGTTAAATACCAAATATCTAAGCTCTATGCCTTAAAGTTTTAGAAAAGAACATTTTTTAAGTTTGTCCTATTTGTTGCCATAGAAACCACAGTTCTGCATAGAATGGAATTCTTTAAATATTTTGGTAGATCTTCATGCAAGGAACATCCCTGCCAAGTTTCATCAACATTGGCCCGGTGGTTTCAGAGGAGATGTTGTCTGAAGCAAAATGTTGACGGACGACTGATCCATCGCAAAAGCTCAACCTGGCAAAGCCAGGTGAGCTTAAAACTTATAAACACTTGAAATTTGCATCTTTGACAGGTGACATCCCGAATAATAAAAACACTGAGAAAACTGATGATGGTGTTGTTTTTAAATAACAGTAAGGATAGTAAATTTGATATGCATCACTTTTGATGTCATCTATACCGCAGATCTATGGTTGCCATATTTAATATCAAGACTCCATGTCAAAGGACTGTTCTTTTTCAATAGCAGTTTTTACTGTTCAAAACCTTTGACCTTACAATAAACATAAGTCACCTAAGTATTTAAGGAACCATTGCATAACCGTTGGATATTGTTCTCTATTAACTGTAACCATTTTACTATTCTGGATTTCCATGACCTTATCCTACTGCATCACAACTTAGTAGTAAGTCATCTACTAGCCATTACGACCTCCCTATAAAATTTTGAGAAACATAGCAGTAGATTTAGCCGTTCGGAGATTGTGTCATTACTCAAGGTCATCATGACCTTTGACCAGAATATGCATATTTGCCATCGTCATGATCAATCTTGTAGTCTAGTTTCTGATTTTATAATCTATATTGGTAACGAGTGGGCATGATAAGACGTCATACCAAGTTTTATAGTCATGATGTAAATTATGTAAATTGTATGATCTACTTAATAAAATGATTATCTAAGGTCTAGATATACAACACCGATAAACGTGCAACTATCAATTTTTATAATTATAGATACGTTATCAATATAAATTGATACCACTTGGTACAAATGTTGATTTCAAACCATCACCGTTCTGTACTTTCTGATTATTTTATAAAACATTCGAGGTATGATATTTTTCCATACGCTGTATCGAAAATAGTAACTGTGCATTCGATTGTTTTCTTTTTATCCCACCTGAGCACAAAGTTCTCATGGTGAGCTAGTGTGATCACCCTGTGTCCTTCGTTCATAGTGCGTCGTCCGTCTTGTGTCGTTAACAACTTCATTCAAACAATATCTCCTCGAAAACCACTCTCCAAAATTCAACCAAACTTTACAGGATGTTCCTTGCATGGTCCCTTATCAAAGTATTCAAAGAATTACATTTCATGCAGATCTCTGGTTGCCATGACAACTAAAAGGAAAAACTTCAACCATCTTCTTCATAGGACTTGATAGGCATAGAGCTTAGGTATTACGTATGTAGTATTGTGTAGTGGTCTTCTACAAACTTTGTTCAAATCATAATCATGGCGTCAACACTGAATCCGCCCTGTGGGGGAGGGGATCACTTGTTTTACCTGCACTTATATAATGAAAACTTTAACAATTGTCTTCTTCAAAACCACAAGGCCAAAGCTTGGATACCAGCATTTGATATACAGCATCGTCTAGTGATCTTCTACAAAATTTGTTCAAATCTTTGTTCAAGACCTTGGGTCAAAATTGACCCCGCCCGGATTGTCACTTGTTTTGCATAGAGTTATAGAAGAAAATCTGAAAGTTCCAGAGCTAAGCTATATGATGTGTAGCATTGTTTTGTTGATATCTACCAAGTTTGTACACATTATGCCTCTGGTGTCTAAATTGGTCTTACCCTAGGGGATACATACATTATTATATATATATTGGAATGTTAAAAAATCTTCATGTCAAAAAACACAAGACATTTTGTACCCTGGTGTTAAAATCGACACCGCCTGGGCGTCACTTGTTTAACATACAGTTATATAGGGAAATCTTTTAAAAAAATCGTTTTGTCTTAAACCATAAGGCCAAGAGTGTGTAGCATCTCTCAAGACTGTTCACGGCATGTCCCATGTGTCAAAATTGGCACCGCCCGGGGATCACTTAATTTACATAGAGTTATATAGGGAAATCTTCAAAAATCTTCTTGTCTGAAACCATGCGATGCAGAGCTTATATATTTTGTATGTAGCGTTGCCTATTGTATCTCTCTCAAATTTGTTCAAATCATGTCCCTAGGGTCAAAACTAACCCCGCTCTAAGGGTTTCATAAATAATCTTTAGAAATCTTTTTTGTCACAAATCGCAAAGCCTACATCTTAATATTTTGTCTGTAGCATTGCCTTGTGGTCTTTAAATCGACTAGCTATATAGGAAAAACTAAAAACATTTTGTTGGAAAGGATTGACTCAATTTTTCAAAATATGTTTTCAAATCTGGGGTCAATGTCAGTGTTCTAAAAGTAGAATCACAGTCAAAACAGTTTTTGAGCAACGACTTTGATTGACATTAGGTACATAGTAATGTATGAGTTTATATCTTGATGTTTGTGTGGTGTGTTGGTTTTTGACCTTGGAGTGAAGGGTAATGGTAATCTATATATGGCCATCATGACCCTCTTGTTTCAATTAATGAGGTACTTACATCACTTGCAAAAGATAAAAATAACCTGTTATCCGGGAAAACTCACATTCGCAAGCATGTACCCACATAAATAAGCACAAAGAAACGAAACAGTACGCTTATAATATAAACTATAAAAGAAAACAATGATGGGCACTTCGACATCATCAGCCCGCTAAGATGTCATATTTCGAGAACAAATTTCGTATTAATAAAAGTATGACATAGAGTCGCTACAGGGAATTTAGATATTGTTTTCTTTCTTAGCTGTAAAAATTGGTTTCTTAACATTAAATTCAAATGTAACAGTCTTGAACATTTAATTACCCCACCCGACAATATTGGTAAAGAGTCACATACCGTAATTTCCGGACGATAGGCCGCTTCGCTGTATTGGCAGCACCCCTATATTTTTACGATTTTAGAGACAGAATGAACGTATAGGCCGCTCCGGTATATTGGCCGCGTGTGATGCATATACAGGCGTTTAAAACGAGTCGCGTCTTTTTGAATGACAGTTAAGGTATGAGTTATCGCTAATATACGGTAGTTAATTGACCTATGAAGGCGAAATGGTTTGGAAAGCATCGGTGAACTGTTTTCAATCTGCGTTTAAACCAAGTATCGTATAGGCCGTTGAAACTACCAATTTCAAAAATAAAAAGGTCATATAGGCCGTTCGCCTCATAGGCCGCATCTACGAAAATTCATGTTTTTTATACGTATTAGCCGCGGCCTATTGTCCGGAAATTACGGCAAGTACCGTTCCTATGAAATTATTTTAAAATCTTTGTGATGGTTCTGTTGCCTATATATAGACTCTAAATGAAATTGGCCACACCCTGCTGCTGTCAGATTTTTGTACAAAAATCAGCATCTGTTGGACAGTCTTGGTAGATATGTACATAAGATTCGTCCATTCATGTGAAATTCATTGTTGTTGTAGGAATTTAACGCGCGTTCCAACCGTATTTTGGGGCAGTTTACCTAACTTTTGTTCCTGGGAAGAACATTTACTAGACACCTATTCTCCGTAAGAAAATGCCAACTTTCTCACATAGAGACATGATCGGTAGCAGAACTCGAACTCATGCCCCTCAGTCTATGATTGGTTACAGTGATTTCAAACCACTCGACCACGGAGGCGGGACACATGGAATTCATTAATAACAAGAGCTGTCCCCCACAAGTGACAAATGCCCCCGAAAGAGGTGTCTCACAGTCTGTGCCCTATCCATGTGCTCAACAATTGTGCCATGTAATTTTAAAATCCTTCCATGCACGACAGAGTTACCATGCATACAGTATTCCATTACTTTTAAACTCTAAGTGTGACCTTGACCTTTAAGGTAGGGACGTGGGTCTTGCACGCGACACATTGTCTTGATGTGCTGAACATTTGTGCCAAGTTATTACAAAATCCGTCAGTGCATGACAAAGTTACAGCCCGGACACGAAAAAATGTAAGGGCGGACGCACAGACAGACGGACGGACGGACGGTGCGATTTTAATATGCCACCCTTCGGGGGCATAGAAAGGGTGTCAATATAGTGTGTTATACCATTGAGTTTAGTTTGAGTTGTAGGTATTACATTAAATCATTGTAGTATCGGTTTTATTTTTGTTTTGTTTATTTATTTTATTTTTTTGTCGTTTTAACAAACATACCCGATCGACTTTTATACCTTTCAGTACTTTGATTATCTGTTGTCTTGTGGCTGTTAATGGCGGCGTAAGATATTTGCCAAAATGCCGTTCAACTTCAACTTCAATTCCAATACTCCGCAAAATCCCTATGTGGACATCAGGCGAAGGTGTAAGGTGACTGTGCATGCGCAGGACCAGGTGCTCCCAAGTGTGTGTGGTTAAAATCCCGAACATGTATGTGTGGTTAAAATCATGAACACGTATATATACACTGTACACTATATTTAGTCCACTTTACTCCCTCAAAGTTGGCTGGACAGCGGCCTTAAAACCATCCAGAGTATCCAACTGTAGCACTGTATTCGGTAGACTGTTCCACAACACGACCACCCGCGGGAAGAAAGAATGTTGGTAAACGTTGTTTTTGCAGTGATACGTTATAAATTTCATAGCGTGTCTAGACGATGGAATAGGATGATAAGATGGTGGTATAGCCACTAAATTGTTCACAACCTTATACATAAGAATTAAGTCGGATGATTGCCTTCGCGCTTGTAAGGTTGGCCAGTTTAACTGACGTAACATAGAAGTAACACTACCAGGGTGTTGATGGTTAAAGGGTTTATTCAGTACGAATCTAGCTGCATTTCGCTGTATTTGTTCCATTTTTTTCACTTGTGTTGACTGATGAGGATTCCAAATTGTTGAGCTGTAGTCCAATTTTGGGCGAACTAAAGATTGATATGCACGTTCTTTTACAGTTCTTGGGCAATGTCTTAGATTACGTTTCACAAAACCCAGGGCCTGTGATGCTTTTGATGTTATATTGTCTATATGGATGTTATATTTCATGTTTTCAGAAAGTTCAACTCCAAGATAAGGATGATGTTTTACAACTTCTAAGGTTTTGCCATGCATAGAGTAGTTAAATTTTAATTTATTCCTTTTAGTGGTTATATTCATGATGGCACATTTATCAACATTAAATGACCGTTAGGCAATTACAGTAGACAGTTAGATCTAATTGTAAAATTCATAAATTTGTTGAAATTTATAGGTAATATACACGGATATTGAACACAACGGCGAAGTCGTCGTAGACCTGAAGACCCTTACAAAAAGAATAAAATGCAAAGATATGAATTTGACCATGACAGGTGAGACATCATGAATAATGCCGGCTCGCTGTGAGCCGGTATTACGACATGATTTTACTTTCTTAGAACTTAAACTTTAGAACAACTAAAAACTGTTATCAACACCCAAAACCCATGGCTTCCAGCGTCTGTTTTCCATTCAAAGCGAAAGCCGGAGACCAAATATAAACGCTGATTAGTGTATTCATACTGATTAGTTAAAAAAAAAGGCCGGCTGTTAAAGAGCAATGTGTCTGTAGAGTTGGTATGTTGTACAATTGAGGACCATAAATTGTATTGATTTGTACAGATAATTGATTTATAACTTATTACCTGTTGTTTATATAAACAACAGTTTTATGTAATTACCACATTTTACTTTTATTGCAGGATATGAAAAATACTTTTAAATAACTGCAGTATAACTGCAATTTAAAGTTATATTGAGGATGTTAATATGCTCAGGTTATTACTCTAACAGCAAACCCATTATCACTTAGTTTAAAAAATGAATGTCAAAGTTGAAACATAAAAGAAATTTATTCTTTTAAATAACTGCAAAATAACTGTGATTTCATAGTTAGATTGAGCAACGTTTTAAATACTCAAGTAATTACTCTAACAGCAAACCCATTATCTCATTTTTTAAACAAAATGAAATACTTAGACGTTACAGTAGAAACATAAGAGAAAGTATTGGCTTCTTTTACAGTTAGAAGAAGCGTTCAGTTGCATTTTTAATTTACAAGGAAATAAATACAGTTGAAAGGAATTGCTCAATCTGACTCTAACCTATCGAGTCTCGAACGCTCCCATCGCTTTTGTGTCAAATGTTCACAGAAACTACCTCTTTCTGCAAATTATGACGTAGTGTGTATAGTATTGCATCAGTAATAGAATATAAGAAATTGCAATTTCTTGGACAATTGTGTAGATTATCATGTCAATATTTAGCAAAGCAAATTTTTGTTCATAGACTCACTCGTTATGCAAGCGGTCTAGAATTGCAGAGCTTAGGATTTATGCCAGATGTGTTTAAACTTTTAAATAAGTACAATATGAAGCATTTCATTGACAGTTACATAGAAACAGGGTCTTTTCTAACTAAAACTGCATGGAGAACAGTACTAAGACGCAATATTTTTTAACAAGAGTAGATAAGTCGTCGGGCAAGGTTAACGAAAATGTTCAGCGGCCAGACATGTGTTTGGTGCATTCGGAACATGTGAACTCTGGAATCAATGTAAGGCAATCCCTTCAACCAAAACACACTGTTTACAGCAATAATATTCTTACAAGATTGTTCTAATTTAAAAGTGTTGAGCAATGCAAGCTGTATAAATATATGGTTGAGGATAGAACTTTGTATTTGATCATGTTTTGTCCAAACAACGAAACCATCCGCTCAAAGCTGTGGTCTAATTTTATTCTACATGGCGGTCTTAAATCTTTTATTTGTGTAACAAGGCAATCACCACAATATCAAGTTTTAAGCTTGCTGATAGGTCTTAAAAATTACGACTTTACAGTTAATAGTAAAGGTGTCTTACTAGCAGCCTTAAAAGCATTTCATTTTATGACAACAACTTAATTTCTTATAAGAATAAATGTTGACCAACATATATTTTTGAATGCTTTTAGCTCGTTTGAAATCATGACATATGGTCATATGGTCTACGTTTATATAACTTTGGCGTTTTGAAAATATGTAGCACTGCCATGTGCTGTTACATTTCATGTTCTTGCTGCGTAAGTCTAGGCGCTTGGTGAAATGCCTTCAGCCCATTCTTAAATTTCGTTTCGATAAGACGGGACGCAGTTTTATTGGTGCTTGTTTTTCATGCACATCTGTTTTGTTTGTTATTGGGCAAGCAGTGCATATTTATATATTTATTTATAACCGTACATTACGCATAACATGTATGTCAGGTACTATTAATGTCATTTAACTTTGTTTAAAATGAATTGACGTATGTGTAATGCATATAATAATATCTGCCCATTCTTTACCTGTAATTACGTAAATTTATTTGAATACGTTTTTAATGTGTTTCTTTATTTGAATGAACTTGTATATACGTTCACAATTTTGATAAATTTTCTACTGTGATTATGTGTCGCTTTCCCTTCGGAGGAGGTAAAATAAAGATATCTATGGAGTTGTAAAGCCTACCAAAACTAAGAATGTGCCCTAATTTGTAAATTTATGATGGGTATTCTTGCCAGTTTGTTTTATGGGTACCTGCTTAGTTTGGCATGTTTTACAACTGAACCAAACAGTTCTATCCACTGGAGCTACATCTGTCTTCATAACAAATGTGAAATAAATAAGAAATAATAACACTCATGATAGAGTAATAACTAATAACAGTTTAAATGATAAAAATAACTAATTAGAAATAATGTGTATATATAATACTATGTACAGGTACAATAACACATGTATAAGAACATGTAGATTTGTTTTAGTTTATACATGCATTATGGTGCACATTTTACATACAAAATATATCTAAACATATTCTAACTGTAACTGGCTTTCGAATGCAAAAATTCATAAAAATAACAAATTGTTTTTTGTTACTTAAGTCATGCTGCACTTCTTACATTTGAAATGGGCATTTGTAACATTCATTTGTCTATGTCGAATGTCTGTCTTGTAATAGCGGGTCGTGAATGTAAATGTGTGTGCGTACGTGTGTGCGTGCGTATGTGAGCATACGTGTATGATTGTGTGTTTGACGAGTCTGAACATTTTTTATTTTTTTTATTGCACTTGCCCCTTGATTATATATTCTGCTTTAATGACCTCATTGAAAGTTTTAATGAGTTATCATCGAAAAGTAAAGCAATTATATTTGTATTACTAAATTGGTCACTATAAACTACACGATGTAATTGCAAATAAGTAATAACAAATAAGAAAAAGCAAAAATAAGTCACAAGTGCTAACAAAAAATGTCCCTCCCGGGCTTCAGGGCTTCCGTACAAAGTACCAGAAGACATGAATATATCTAAAACATACTGTAAATTGAATTCCGACAACGTTGATAAATCCTGACGCCTGCTTATCGCCGTTATCACATCTAATCAGCCTTTGAACAAGTGTAAGCGTTATCGCCGGTTAAAGTTTCTAACAACTAGGTCACGGTATTTTGTACTTAATTTCGGGCCTATAGACAGGTTATGACCCGGAAAGAAATTGTATCGCAAGCCATTTTACTATGTATTCCAAAAAAGAGATATCTATCTAATTTTAAAGAGATATCTTTCGTTTTAATAGAGATCTCTCTTTAACGCTGAGAGATATCTTATTATCTTTGTATCACAGAAAGATAGCTCCTAAACTTTAAAAGATATCTCTTCCACTTACAGAGATATCTGTTTAACATCATTTGAGAGATATCTCTCTAAGTGTAAGAGATAATTCTCTTTTTTGAAACAGAGATATATTTCGATGTAGAAGATATCTGTATAACGTTGAGAGATATCTTTTTAGTATTGGGAGATATCTTACAAAACATGAGAGATATCTCTAGTAAACGAAAGATATCTACTAATTTACAGAGATCTCCCCTATTTTATGAGATATCTCTATGAAATCAGAGAGATACCTATTTTTTTTAAATATCAAAAGAGATATCTCTCTTATTTCTAAGAGATATCTTTCGTTTTGATAGAGATATATCTCTCACGGTGAGAGATATATTTGTATTATAGAAGTCAAATACAGAAAACATTCAAATTCGTATCACGTGTCTGGAACATGTGGTGTAAACAACATATATCTGCTAGTTGGCATGCAAGAATCCTAAACTCACTTTCGTTTAAGCTGACATGGATTAAAATCAACATCAAACAAAAGAAGATTTTGAATGAAAATTTCTAAAGGGGAGATGCAATTGCCCTGATTAGCAATCTTAATTTCAAAGATGTGACTATATTTGACTCTAGTTTATACAAGTTAATTCTCATATCATACACATTTTTGATACTTTAATTTTAGATTGGCAGTTGAAAGATGATTCAACAGTTGGCCGTGCAGTGATTGCTTTTTGTGCCATGTCCATCGTTGTTACTATTTTGGATGCTGCGTTTGCCGGATATGTTTTTTGGGTAGTAGTGTATTTATTTTTAATGACACTTCGACCTGGGTAATAATATAAAATATTATTTCACACCTGTATGATTTTAACCAATTGAAAACTTTTGTTCACATCACGTGACGATAAAATAGAAACCAGTATTGTACTGTATGATTTGATATGCATTT
>JAUMHA010364695.1:0-13876 GCA_032359765.1 Saxidomus gigantea | reverse complement strand
GTTGCTATGGTTTGCTAAAACAGTTTCTCACCTAGTTTCATGAAGCTAATTTCTCTAACAGAACTAATTTTCCGTTCAATAAACATGCTAATTTAGTACTGATTCAGTAAGCGTTTTATCAAATATTCAGCAAATAAACATCAACAGGTATATGAATCCAAGTATTGTCTTGTTTAGTGCATTAATTTCATAAACCAGTTAGGCTCCGGGTTCAATTTCTGGTCAGGACACTTGCTGGGTAAACACGTAGTTTCGTAACTTTGAAGTGGACAAATAATGTACTGGTTAATAATTATATGTACTAGTTATGATTGCTGTCTTTCCTAATAAATGATTGTAAGGAGAGAGTTTATAAAAAAACTGTTAGCTTTCTACTCTATCCTGTATGTAATGACTATATAATGTTCTTATTTTGGTAAATGCATTGAGTTAATAAAATATTGTTTAAACTAAATGATTGGTTAGATAATATACGATGTCTCAATATCTCAATGTCTCAAAGTACGGAAGTACTAAAAGTCGGTCGTGTGTGCTTGGCTCCTATATTAGGACCCAGTGTGTGTAAAGTGGCTTTAAGAGAGAAATTTTAATCCAGTCCTTTTGGACAATAATCTACAAATTTAATTATTTACATGATGGACTAACCTTTTTTACCAGTTTAACACATAATTTAACCAATAGAATATATTTTCGTATATGGAATTCTATTTTCGCGAAAATAGCTATTGACGTATTTCAGGTACTCCGCATCTCTCCGCGATGTTTTATTTAGTTACGTGAGAGATATTGCTATATTAAATCTTTTTTCTGTCAGGAAACGACACACTGCACATCATTTAGACAGGATTGTGCTTATCATCACGAAAGCAAAGACACAATCCGGCTCCGGCACTTCTTTGTGTAAAGTATATTGACATTTCAAAAGACCTTATGTGGAATACTCATATTAATCGTATAACATCTAATGCTAATTGAAACTCTTGGATTCATTGGCTTGAATATAAATACTAAAATACAAAATAATATCAAGGAAGTGGCATAAAAATAACAGTTAGACCACGAGTAGACTACATGTATGCTTCACTTGGTTGGAGTCCTTATACCTAGAAAAGGTTCAGCTTATGATAATTTGTTGGCAGAAAAATAACTATTAAAAATACAGTGTCACCAGTATGCAAAATGAGCTTGGATAGCAGACTTTATATGACAGACGAAACACTGCTGGACTGATCATGTTTTATAAAGTTGCCTATGGCTTGGTGGCAGTTCCGCTTCCGTCATATCTTGAGAAACCCACTACGATTACTCACCACATGCGCTCCCTCTCCTTCGGACAAATACACACATTAGTAAATTATTTTAAATATTCCTTCCTTCCATGTATGGTTGAGATGTGGAACAGCCTCCCAGCTTATGCTGTTCTACAGCGTGGTATTGAGGGGTTCACGCAGCCTGCGCCCTGGAGTTATCCCTGAGACATATATGCAGTTACTTTAACCAGATTTTCACTTTTATTCCTGTATGTAAAACTGTCATACTCTTATTCAGTCTCATTAATTTAATTGGAGTATCTCTACAAAAACTATACAAAACGCTTTCTCTACACTGACGTGCACGTCAGTACCCGAGAGTGGATGTCAAGGCAGAATAAATAGATAGAGGATAAATCCCGTATTACCCTTTGTAATAAAGTAACATAATTATATATGCAATATACTTATGAAATTAAAATTCCGCTATATCGCAATAAATATTAACGTTATGCCAAAACGACATTTTTTTGACTGACATTTAAATTGCTATAACCCTTTTCTGTTTCTGTTTTGTTGAATTAACTGTACCTTTATATATGGGAAATATTAAATATATAATTAGGGTATGATGCACTGCTTTTTGCCGAGCCAATACCATATGAACAAAGACAGACATGTACGATACATGTATATCGTTAATTTATTGTTGAAATAACGTTTTACCAGTTGCGCATGCGCTTTCACGTAATATGTTTCCATGACTACATTTCAGTGATAAAATGCTCTGGTCGCAAAATACATCCCCACTGTAAGTTCACACTTGGCAAAACACAGTACTGTGTGGAGATTGCCGTATAACTTGCACACATACTATATAGTACATACAAACAGAAATATATGATCTGACAAGGTAAGATATATTTTCTGTTTGGTAATAAAATTGACTGCGTCGTTTGGAGATCCATAATACACATAAACTACAGCATACTTTTTTGTGTTCTACAGTATTTTAACTGTTAATTGAATTACAATGGACCGGTGCACACTAGCAATTTTTCAATCGTACCCATCGTTTAGGTTTGAAATCCTCGAAAAATCAGCTTGTTATTATCAAATACCTAAAATACCAAATTCTCGTCTGTAGTATATTAGGTCTTCGATAATAACAAGCTGAGTTTTAGAGGATTTCCAGCCTTAACGAATGTGGGCATTGTTTGGGGTCCTATCTGACCTACAGGAATGACTTTGGCCCGGGGCTGGTCGCGGTTGGCAAGTGGTCACTTTTCGTGTTCTTTTAAGAGCGATTTTCAACGAGGAGTCCGAGACAAGTTGTTGTTGACCGATGGTAGCTTGCACAAGTTTAACTGTAATTGAGTTTAACAAGATACAGGAGGTACAAAACAGAGATAGGATCTCGATATTTTTGTATTATGTTTTGATAACTGACGGAAAAAAGCGAAAATATTCATTTCGCAGAATAAATATCAGGCGAGATTTCAGCAGTTTTCTCAAATGCCCTTCTCGTTACAGTAAATGTCCTCTCGTGACTGATTGTTTGATCAAATAAGAGCGATGATTATTTTAGTTAAACAATATCTATGATATTTCGATAACTTTCTTGAGCTGTATTTGATTCGGAACGGAAAATACCCAGGGGTTACACCAGAGCGTGCGCAGTTCAAACTGGAAGTGAGGGTTACAGCTACTGAAACTGAGCATCATTTTATATGTTCAACTTCCGAAGTTAACTTGACATTAATGAGGTATTTCTTCTCTCCGTAGTATGATTTGCCTTAAACTATTTGCCTAACCAGCAAAGCCAACCTGATTAACAAAACACTACTTATAGTACAATAAAAAAATTCTTATCGTCGTTTTACATTTTTAATAAAATGCACAAACGTTGGTTTTATCACAGCGGGGCTCATTGCAACATTTGCGTTCGAAATCGTACATCATATCGTATACCTTGTATAAACAACACGCCTCGTCAAATTGATTGAACATGCGCTATATATTTCCCGTCTCCAAGCTGTCGTTAAATTATTTTTTATTTTTACAGTACATCATGGCTATAGCTTACATTCTGTCTTTCCTTTGTCTGTTAACTATTGGAAGTGGGAGCATGAACCATAGCAGCACAACACGAGATCTAATTCGCCAGATGCTACGAATAGTCTGTCCCGGAAGTGACGTATGTCGTGATGACGCATCCAATGACACAACAAGGCCAAATTCATGCTGTACAGGTAAGTGAAATACTCATCCTGAGTCAATGTCCATCTAACCATCAAAGACAACCTGATTAACAAAACAGTACTTATAGTACAATACTAGTATGTTACATCCCGAACGCCATTTTCACAGTGAGTGCAAATATTTTCTTTTTTTCATATTATACCGTATGCCTTTACAATAATTTTCTTGTATAAAATATATCATAACATTATAATAGAAAATTTTGTTGATAGAACTAGGTGTTATTGCAAATCTTATGTTATATTATAACATTATGGTTATACAACCTTTTGCATGTTTCACAAAGTAGTTAAAATATGGATATTTTCATCGTTATGATGTTGCATTTGAAAATATTCCCAATTATCAACATTGAGTTGTTCAAAATATACATGATTCTGCATTTTAAAATTATATATTTTACTAGAACAATAATTTGTTAGTATTTATCACATCATTGGTGACGAAATGACGTCATTATTCGTCAGTTTGGTGGTTCGTTATGCATTCTACACTTTGCCGCAATGCTTAATCTTTACTTCATGGCTTAATAAAATCAGTCACATGAAGTAACTGGACTTAATATGATATATTTAAACTGTATAATTATAGTACAGAATGTACACTCAACCACTTTTCTAAGTATACACCTCAATCATGTGTCATAACAAATTCATTTTGAAAGATACGGTCATGAAAATTTGTCAACAGATTATTAGATTCATTCTGTCAATACTCGGTATAAAGTTGATGAGCATGAATGGTGATTTCATTATCTCAGAGAGTTTAAATCACCACACCCCTAAATGTGAAATTCACAAAATTGTAAATTATGGTAATTCTAAATTTCTTCTAAATTATCTAGAACAGTAAAGTTTTTGTTAAAAACGGTTTCTGGTACCAATTTTAAATATCCCGCTTTGATAAAAATATTCCCTCAACACTAAATTTATTGACGGAGTTGATCTGTTTAACCTTATAAGAATTTCCTTTCCCATACATTTATCCAACAAAACTCGTCAATTGGATCAATTGGTTCAATACAGTGCTGTATTTTCTCAAAAGTGGCGTTTTCACACCACAAACTGACCATTAGAGATTCGTGAGAAGTACCAAATACCAATTCTTGAAGAAGATTACGTCCAAGCCACAAATGAGTTGAAAAACATTAGGGCGCTCTTTTTCCATCAAATCTTCATCCGTCGAATTGAAGTGGATGATAAGAATCAGGCAAAAGTCTCAAAATTCCTTTTTACACTTTACATCTGCCCAAGAACATCTTCTTAAAGAATTTGAATGATCAAACATTGCCACACGTCTGCAAATTTTTAATAGTGAATCATAATTGGTCGTCTGTTTTACACGCAGATTGATCACAGTCTGGTAATTTTAACGTTTTTGTGACTTTTAAATATTTGGGTTATTGTGTTTAAAGCGCTGCGGACCAATGAGTTTGGTACCTATCTTTTCACTCTGATATAATGTTAAATATCAATCTTTGATCTTATGACTTTGTAATATTCATCACAATATCTTGAAAATTGAATAATCTACAAGATTTCTTTTAGGTGTATACTTAGAAAAGTGGTTGAGTATAATCTTGACTTACAAACTATACACGTCTTACTTTGCTGCAGTCTTTTGACATACAAGCTATGTTTCTTTCATGTACATTTTGTATCATGTTCATTGTTTGGCTGCATCTCTGACACCTATACTAGTCACTTTTAATAGGGGTAGGTAATTGCTGGTAAGCCGATTCTGTTGAATACACAGTCACAAACTATAGTCACAATTTATATACATTACCCTGCACATGATTGATGCCCACTGCCATAAAAAATGTTCAAGATATTTTATCAAAAAACTATACGCACACTATCTCTTACATTTCTAAACTTTCAAATTTGGAGAAACTTATTTTTTTCCATTCCTCTGAAATCATTAACATTGTCTACTGAAGGACTATAAATCATGTGGCAAACTTTATGTATCAAATATATGTGTAACCGGGGGTTGTGGTATTCATCCTAGTATTTATTACTATAATCATTATACTTAAAGATATACTCAAACAGCTCAAATTTTGAAATTGAAGCAATGTTTTTTTTTCTATGTTGTTTGTCTGCTTTTAGAAAACCTTGTCTTTCACTACACATCTATTTCAAAGGAAACCAAAGTATTATATACTGAGGGTTAAAAGGCATCGATGTAATGCTAGTATATACATGTTTGCATGGTAAAGTGTATTGACCCAAAATGCATTATCACATGACCGTCAGCCGCAAGCCAAATGTTTCATACTCTTGGGAGGTCTGGCTGAGAACTTTAATAAATTTGCTGAAACTGCCGAAACAGCAAATCAATGTACGATTCCTCAAATGGTTTGAAAGGAAAGGCAGCACGTTCTGTTTTATGAAGTCAAAGCACGATGAGGCCATTGTTCGAAACGCATATTTGAGCTAGCTGCTACTGTTAACTTGGAATATCCTAAATCAAGTTTACATGTGGAAAAAGGTCAATGTACATCAACGGAAAATGAAACATGAAAAGTTCCTTAATATTGTTAAAAACTTTAACAAGACAGTCTTGTTTTAGAAGACAGCAGCAAAAATAAACAAAAAACAACTGAAACGGGTAGCTTGTCACTAATACATAAGAAAATAGTGTGAAACATATATTTCAGGATTAAAAAGCAGACGCAAGAATAATATGTATAAAATAGTAACTAGTTCTATAGATATGTTGTGTATGAACTTTGATTTTTGAAATATGAAGATCACAGTCCTACCTGTGGGGAAATATAGAACTAATTAGTGGTATATTTGAGGTATTGAGTTAATATTATGGTAATTAAATTGTATTCTTTTTTTTTTATTGAAATGAGGCATTTCATTGGATTATAATGTATAATAATGGAGGTCGTGTTATAGTACGAATTATAAATCATTACAAATGACAACCTTGCAGTTCAATTGTTGTTTTCTGAATTCATCCAAACTTTAGTTTTGCTTCATTATGTCCTTTACTGAAAATAGTAAGAATCAATCTCCTCAACTGGGGTTAAGAGGAAGAGGCATGTACAATGTAGGTAGACGTTAAGTCTCTTCATGTTACAATGTAGAAGTGCCTGAATGATAGCATGAAGGGAAACACCTAGTTTTTTCAGGCGTGGACAATTTAAGAATGTGAGTGGATGACGGACAATGCTCCGCAATCACATGTGCTCGTTGCATTATATTTGCAACAGTTCCTTGAGTTCGGGTCGCTGAGTTTCTTGCGAGTCTGCCAGACACTCGCATTTCCAAATTCATACACATTCAAGCGAACTATACAAACCTAGAGAATAGCTCATCCACTATTCATGTTGAGCAAATAATGTAATGCATCAACTGTCCGAATACTTTATGCAGTATACAATTGAGTAGTTGATGAACTCTGGCAGCTGCTCTTGCCCTTTACTTCATAAATCAATGGCAGCATTTTCTTCTAAAATTCATGAGCCAACGAACTAACACAGAAAAGCATAAATTGCACATGTACTCTAGAGTATTGGCTGCAGTTTATACCATGCAAAGTCGTAGTTGTAGCAACGTTGGTGCACCACACAGATATTCCGTAGCTGCAGTCAGTAATGTGTGTCCCTGTGTATCTTACATTAATATTTTCAACAATCGATCACGTTAAATGAACAAACAATTTGAACCCATTGGCAGCTCTTGTTTACGAAAATAAGAATGTTAACCGGTATCATAATAAGAGATGTATCCAAAAAAAAAATCCGAACCTAAAATCAATGAATACTGGCTTAGAACAATCGCCATTCAGCAACTATTCAAACGGTATCAATTGCCTTCACATGATCCAAAGATAAGGTGCCTATTATTTCGAAGCAACAACTTCTCACCCAGACTTTGTCTGTTTTCTAATTTTTTGCTTGGCAAAACAAGATCCGTGCTTACAGAGGTCTTCGGTTTTAATACCATCAACTCAATATTGAAAAAGTGACTGTGTCCTTGCCGTCCACTTTGAAAATTGAAGTATTGTTCATTATATACTATTATAGTTGTTCCATTCAAGCCCTCTCTTTCACCTTTTGAATTTGTAAGTCATGTTATTACGAATGTTTCTGTGTTTCAGCGTGTTCCTGTGAGCCATCATGCACCGGAAATTGCTGCTTCCCAGATGACGACCGCAACGGTTTGCTTGAAACAAATACATCCTTAACTAACATTGCTAAACGTATGACCACTAGACTGTATAAAGACCAAAATACTAACTGGCCGAATGACAGTACTCCGTATGTCGAATGTCTCTACCCAGTAACGCGGCAATATACCAATGCTTTCCGTAAGATCGGATCACAGTCGTTTTTGATGATTTCAGCGGGCAAGAATTATGATAAATTGCCCAAGAGAAGGGAAGTTTGTGGAGAGAAAAAGGTTGCACCATGGGGAAGTATGTTGCCTGTGTCTTCAAAAGCGACAGGAAAAATTTATAAAAATCCATCCTGTGCAGCAGAACATGATATAGAAGATGGCATAATTTGGAATGCCGCGATTGTATGCGATTATTTCGTACAAGAAGGTGGCTTTTTTGCCGATGGATCTACCATTATTCTTGGCCTAGAAACTGAATACTTTCCTGATTATTGCGATGTAAAGTTTTCCGTACCACATGATACACCAATCGAACGATCAAATCTTTGCTACAAAGACTTAATAGATACATGTCAGAGCACTGACTTTAGACTAAGATATGACCTCAACATTTCACCAGAAGATGTTTTTGAAGCCTGTGCGAGTGGACTTGTTTCCCCTTTCCGCTATAGTAATATGTATGCAAATGTATTTTGCCATATATGTAGCAGTGAGAATTTCTGGACGGATATGGAATGCAGTAGTGATTTTGATACAAAATTTCCTGAATTTGATGAAGGCTCTCTAACTGCTCTTCTTGATCAGAGCTACATAACAGATGTAATGTCACAAAGAAGAAGTATGCGTTCACATCAGGATAGAGCATGTTTACTCGATTCAAGATATGAAGTAAGTATTGACATAGAAGGTCGATATGATATACACATCAGATGACTTTATATGCTGTATACATGAAGTTAATCGGTGGGCAGATAGTTGAAAGTTGAAAAGAAAACTACATTCCAGCAGCTATTGATGTAAATTCAAATACATAACGTTTCGTCAAAATTAACTAATTTACAAAACGTTGATCGGCACTATGTCTGTCACCGGCTCAATGAAATAGTTTCTTTCTGAAGTGTAATCTGGAAAGTTTATATTAGTTAATAAATACAACAGCTAAAGGTGCTTTGTACTTGATTGGCTGAGTGTCAAATATGACCGACCTTTCATCAAATGAGTCATTTTGAAGTAAAACAAATAGCTTCCGGTTGGCTAGGTAACGCTTCAGTCTGTAGAGTATTTAGTAAGTAAAGCATAGAAATAGATTGCAAACAACTTCATACAGTTATTACAGTCCCTATACACCCGATTAAAGTCGAATTAGCACTCTGGATGTAAAATTACTTGCAGCTCTAATACTACAAAGAAAAATGTGTTTTAGACATGAATGCAATAGATAAAAAGCCGGTATTTTTGTATTGCAATGAATAACAAATAATGTCTGAAAACACTTTTTGCGTAGAAGTGACGACATTATGAATGTAATACGTCAACGTGTGGAAAAACTAAACAGAACATAGTTCATTCATCATTCTAAACATGAATGTATTGTTTTATATAGATGTACGAATATTTAAAGTGCAACTTGGAATTAATCGCTAATATTATTCAATTTATAATTCTTTTGTACTCTACCTACGACTACACTAATGCATCTTAAAATGTAAAGAAACGTTTGAATCCCTACCCATAACTTTATTTTATCATTGTATATTTCTTCATATATTTCAGGCAAGTGAACAATGCAAAGATATTTTGTGTCCCTCTATGCATCTACCAGACTCTGCAGGCCGATGTGTCCTCCCAACATCTCATTGGATTAATGATCAATTCATTATATATATCAAGTTACTATCCGAAGAATCGTTCTTTGTGCACGATTACTTCCCGAAGAGGTACAACATATCAAACCTAGAATCCCCTTGGTCACACGAATGGATAATAGATAAATGTTACTATGATATAACGAATCCTTTAGAAACAAAAGAACTTCTTATTGTCCTATTCATGAAAAATTCGCGTTCAATTGGCAACAAGAGGCTTTTAAGCATGGTAAGAAAAAATATGAATAAAGTTTGGTCCTTGAATTCTCGAAATACAACACTTGTATTAAAGCCATATTTTTGGGAGTTTAAGCAAGTGCACCCAATCGTTTTGTCGCAAGTCCTTGAAAATGTTACATCACCGAAGTATAAAGAACTTTATGAAAATCCATATTCTGTTTTTTACAAAAGTCCTGTATTTCTTTCGAAGTTATTCTTTTGTAAGCAGATTCAGTTGAACGATTTTGAATTCAAATTAAGTAAATCGAAATATATCATATTCAACAAAGTCACTCAACAATACCTGGGAAATGCAGAATTCAGTCCCATTATATTTGGAGGCAAGATGGTTACTCGTGTGTGCATTGATGACTCAGGTTTCGCGAAGACTGATAAGCAAATAAATTGCTGCAATACCCAAATGTCCAAAATGTCGTTTAGTTTTGGAGTTACACTGATCATGATACTAGATTCTCTTTAGAATTCACAATACATTATTCCGTGAGCTATCACACAGAGAGACAAAAAGTAAAAAACCATAAAACCTCGAAAATAAGCCGCGGCTTTTCAAAACAATTTCGTAAGGATTTAGTGGATTATTGATGCTGAGATTGGGCCGCGTAGACTAAATTAAGTTTTATTTCTGTCATAATTTTATGCATCTAAATTTCAGAGGAAGTTTGGTCTTTTAAATACTTTTTTCAATTTATTATCCAATTAAAAGGTGTCTTATAGAGTAAATTTGTCAATTCTTAAACTGTTATACATTCTATTCGTCATTTCATTGGCGGTGAATTAATAGGTTACCAACTCCCGGTCAAAAACAAACTTAATATAGTTGCGCCGAAAAACAATGCTTATTTTAGTATAATCAATTTTCTACTTTTTCATTAAAGTTTTATCCCAGTTCTGCCTGTAGGAAATGCTGGCGGCATATATTCCAATCCGGCTCATAATCTATATATCATATATTGTACATATTTAGTATTCTTTTATATTTTATATCTCACTTATACCAAAGCATGTAAAGCTTACTACGTTAAGAGCGGTTATTACAACGTATTTTAGTGACCAATATTTTCGTTATCTCTGTTATTAGATTGATGGTATAAATTGTTGAATAGGAATAAGTCCAATCACATCTATTGGTTATAGATACCAGCATTCGAAATTGTATATTTGAAGAAGCAATTCAGCTAGCTAACGAAATACCGGTGGTTTTACCCGAATGCCGGTCTGAACTAAAACATGCCGTTCGAGCACCAAGAAACAATTTAAGGCTGCATTTCATTACCTCTCTTTTACGGTCTATAAGAAACGATTTGACAATAGCCCTGTAAATATTGACATGAGTTCTTGTAGTATTGTATACTAGTATATTAGAGAAGCATGTAAACATCATAACTAAATGCCATGTACAATGTGTCTAATAGAAGAGGGGGAACAGGTAATGTATCTGCATGACCTGTCAAAAGCTAAAGGCTACGTGTGATTTCGGTGCAAATGTATTATTTCTATTAAGATCTTGTAGAATCAATTACAACTTGAAGATTCTTTTTTTTCTAGCAAGAAAAAAGTAAAGATCAAGCAAATTCAGTAATGATTTCTGTGCTGTTTGACCTTATAAATTGACTGTAACTGGGGAAACTACCAAGCCAAGAAAATAATATCTAATATGCGGTGACATATATTTTCAACACCACAGACCAACCCGGTTGTCATTGCAACGTATTGAATTAGAATAAGCATTAAAAAGTAATTAATGAATATTCAATACTTTGAAATGTAACATGTTAAAAACATAGCAGTGACCAAAGTCATATCATGGTTACATTTTTCATGATTTTAAATGGACTTTTATGTTGAAGCTTACGTTGAAATAAGCATCGCAATGAAAAGAAACGCATGTTTGAACATACTTTCAAATAATGATTGAAAATATACAAATATTCCAAATTCAAAAATCAAAAGCTTTGGGTTCCTCTGCTGATAAATATCCAAAGTTTGTTAAAGGCTGGAAGGCGCCACAAGGATGCTTTGCTGGTGTAACTATCAATGCAATTGCTAAAAGCATAAATTCTTGTAGTCTGCAATGTAGATGCATTAAATCACAAAATCTACCGACAGGGATATCTTTGAATATATTACACAAGATCAAGATTATATACTGTCTAAATAAACACATAGAGCATAGGTTTAGCATATATATTTCAAATGTCTAAGAACAAAAACAAAATTTTATATACATCGCTTGTGAACTAGTGAATCCGTCGTGTAGGTAATTAATGTACATGTATACATTGCTTTATGTATGATATTGTGAATTCAATAGCACTGAGTAATTGTTTTGTGGTTGTGACATTTAAATACATTGTTTTCTTAGCGTAAATATATATATATTGGTTGCATTTATATTTTGTATTAAAATTAAATGTGAAAATACATATCATCATTGTTTTGTGATAAATTATAGCGATTAAATTATGAGTGTAAATGAAGTTGGGTTGTCGATGAATAAAGACTGCATACAGTAGGTTGACGATAATGTGATAGCGGAGGATTCCCTTTTTATTGTCTTATTACATTTTAGCTTCTAACGATTGAAATCCTTATCGTACATATGCTCTGTGCGTAGCGGATGTAACTTTTGAGTCCATATGTATAGGTTATAGGTCTAACTTACAGGAATAAGCAAATTTATTGCGAGGGAGCCTCAGCGAACCGAGGCAATAAGTTTGTTTCTTCATGTAATACGGATCTGTTACCGGCTTACAGTTTGTCCAATCTACAGACAATAACTGTATTTAAATATATAGAGATTTAGGGCGGAGCTTACCTCTGTGAAGTCACAGTCTTAATTATTGGAAAAAATAAGTGAAATAATTATTTTCATATTGGAGATATCGAGTAAATATAGAGAATACAACTTGCTTTTTGAATGAAATGAGGACATTTGATTGGATGGGAAAGTAGGGCAAACTGTAAATAACTTTTACAGTTTCTTTTTGGGCTACGACTTATAACTAGATTTATATTTATAATTTCGGCCTCCTCAGGTGAAACGACCCCTGACAGTACATATGCAGATACATTGGAATCAAAATACCAAACCATAGCTCTTTTTGCGAACAGACCCCTTGGTTTTTTTTACGTGCCCGGTGTAAATTACATATACACGCGAGACTACCTCTTGGTTTCTAACCAGTTCATTTCTAGATGGGTCTGAAACACTGAAAAGCTTTTGTATAATTTCCAGTGTCCCGGCCGGGATTCGAACCAGGGACGTCCGGATTGGTAGTCCAGAGCGATAACCACTCGACCCTCGCGCCACCCTCATATACTCCTTCTTAAGCGAATGAAGATTCAATACGTGATCAATACTTCTAAACCCCCTAAAGCGGAATATGTTTTTGAAACCAGTCAAAATGCGTCAATTCTATCTTAGATTGCACTACATTGTATACTATCACAATAAGTTTCAATTTCGCAAAAGGTTGCTTATAATGTTTGTCATGGAGAAGCACGTGACCTCATGTTTTCCACAGTTTTCTACAATTGTTTCCTCAATATTTACATAATAATTAACACATAAAATAAATGAGTTGTTAAAGTCCTGTATAGTACACACCCTCTTTAGCAAATTAACTTTAACAAATGTAATACATGTACACTTAACTTCTCTTGCCGCAATCCTTCAGCATCTAGTTGCAGCGTGTAGCAATACTGAATTCAAGTTGTAAGTAGTTTTAACTACTTTGCACACAGTTGAAACTTTAAATAGTGTATCAAACAAACTGATCAAATAAATTACAAAATTTTCAATAGCAAAATAATTTATTTATCTAAAGCAAAACAGAATAGGAAAATAAGTGCTCTCATTCAGCGTGGAGGAGATCCGTACTTAACTAAGTCTTAATTTTTAATTTTCACAAGAAACAGAAACACACGTACAGGTTTGATAATTATCCAATCAATTATAACTTTTTTTGGGACATGAAAATGTAACAACACCGTGCTTACACAGACACACTTCATCTTACTATATTTCTGACATCTCCACACTGTATCGGCAAAACGCAACGGCTCCAATTTAACGATGCTGCTCCGACTAGCTAGCGTAAAGGCTCCAACTAAACATGGC
>JAUMHA010364684.1:0-13876 GCA_032359765.1 Saxidomus gigantea | reverse complement strand
TATTGTATATTGTATATTGTATATTGTATATTGTATATAGGTCTTTGCGAGCGTTTATATAAGATCAATGAGATGCTATAGTTCTGTTTTAATTACACAATAGTTCAAACTTCTATGAGATGAGTAAATTCAATTAAAGTGCATGTAGCTGTAGCTATTAAAGTTGACAGATAAAACATATTAATTTGCACCTGTTGCCATTTTTTATATTCGAAACATGAAACTAATGAGTCATGGAACATAATTATAATTGAATGTTGTATGTATTTTCCTGCTTCCCTTAAGGCTCGATTTTTAGTTTGTGTAACAGGTTGTTGCTTTTGCTTAAAGCGCCTTTTTCCCTATAAAAAGCTCTTGAAAACTTTAGCTCGTCACTTCGGTTTAACATTGAGCTGTAAACATGACAATCCTAATCGGTGTATTGGTGTTATTCTGTTTAAGCCAAGGTAAGTCATGGTATATAATTGTCTTACATAACTGTTTCGTTGACTAAAATACACATAACGCCTGTCGCAGCAAGATAAGCTTAATTACAGACTTGGGCTGTTGCTATGTATTTCAAAAACCAGACTGAAGATTGGAGTAAGTTTGTCTTCGGTTTTTGCAGGATTTCCGATATGTAGTAACATTTCATATTATGCAATCTCAGTATGTACTTTTCCCCTGCTTTTCTAAAACTAACTGCTAACATCCCGTCGCCATGACAACATCATTTTAGAATTTGCAACAAAACTGATAGCTCTGTTGAAAAAAATATAAATACTAACAATATTAGGGATTTGGCATTTGCACATGATAGTAATGTCAATTTTTATTTACTGTACAGTTTCAGGCAATTGTCCGTCGAAAAAGGATTTGCACTGTGATCGGTTCGGCACGGATAATTGTCAACCTGGATACAAATTGGGAAACACGTACATTATATATAACGAAATGAACTGCGATTCGTGCCAAATGTGTTTACCGGAATCAGGTAAGAATATGTTTGCGAGAATCTGGTAGGAATGTGTTTACCGAAGTCAGGTATATCTGTTTGTCTGTCGCTTATTTGCATGTCTAGACACGCCCGATAACCCACCGAAGATATAACGTAAAGTATTCAGATGTTTTATTATTACTTGACGTCATATATAAAAATTAGCAACAAAAGAGGATGTGAGTTTGCCTGTTTACTATTTATCAAAATATTAATCTTGGAATCGAAAGGCGTGGAATGGTAGGCGATGAAGGTATGATTAACAAAATGATCACAATGGTAACACTTTTGTCTCAACTACAGGATTTGTTTACAACTCTGGGCTTTGGACATGTTAATAATGTCCGCCAAATTATACCTGATGCATGTACTTACCGGCTAGGAATATAACCATGGATCGAAAGCCAAATATAAAAAAAACTGTCGTCGTTTTTCTATGAAGAGATATGTTAGGCGATGGATTGTTGTTCAGACTAGCACAAACAATTGTTTACTGACATGGGTTATAATGTTCTATGCAAGTTAATATTTCTAGAATATAAATCATGGTTACTCTGATTGATTATCTACTGAATACGAATACTATGATATGATAGTTACTGATACTGCTGAACTAAAACTAAAACTAATACTACTAGACTGTAACATGTTTTGTCGCATGTTCATCTGTACGTTTTAACCCTGCATTATCTATTTCAGCACAAAATGGCTGTTCTGAACTGATGTGCCCTGCCGAACATTACCCACAGGATTGTGCCATATTTAAATACTCACAGTTTGCATGGATTGACGGCAACAACTGTACCACATGCTCGACATTCACAAAGGACTGTAGCGATATCAGCTGGCAGGGATGAGTGGTCTAGAATTAATACAGACTACGTATATACAGTGATACATGACTAATCGAAATTTATGTTTAAAAGAAACACGAAGATATTTTCGGGAAAATTTAGATTATTTATCTTAGTTTCCATATATCTGCTTTAAAATACAATTAAACACAATAAATGTTGTTGTTGTTGTTGTGGAATGGGTTTAACGCCCGTTTCAACATTTGTTCAGTCGGGCAGTTTACATAAATATAATTGTTTCTGGGACGGACCAATACTAGAACCCTGTCCTCCGTAAGAAACCTCAAACTTTCTTACACTAAGAGCCATGGTCGGTAGCCGAACAACAAAAGTCAAAAACAATGTTTGTCTTTTGAGACTCAGTCTGGTCTTAATCCGACCATCACAGAAAAGCAATGCTGTAGTATTTGTGATAATATCATTGTTCCAAAATGATATCTCATCTTTCTTTTCCTCACAATAAAACAGTAACACCTCTTTTATTGTTCACACAGAAGCGTTGAAATAAACTTTTATAATGTCCAATGTTTTCTTCCCGTTTCCGTTTGTCCGAAAACAACTGGAGTCACTAAACATCTTTAACAAATTTGAACATCTGAGAAATTAGTTTTCTTGAACATATCACTTCAGAAATAACAAAGGGACAAATTTGCAAACATTTAACTCCAGAACTCCTTTTGAGCTCTAATGATCTTGATCTATGACGCGTGTTTATATCTCCAAAAAGGAGTGCTGAACATGATTCCTTACCATTATTTCTGCACAAAAGGACTTACAAAATCTTATTAATCATCCAATTATGTCAAACAACACCATGTGACCATGACGCACGAAGAGTGTCTCGAGTCAGAAACCATTCCGTGACCTTGACCATTAATCAGAAATGATTCTCGAGTCAGAAACCATTATGTGACCTTGACCATTAATCAAACTGATTCTCGAGTCAGAAACCATTCTGTAACCTTGACCGTTAATCAGAAATGATTCTCGAGTCAAAAAGCATTCTGTGACCTTGACCATTAATCAAAAATGATTCTCGAGTCAGAAACCATTCTGTGACCTTGACCATTAATCAAAAATGATTCTCGAGCCAGAAACCATTCTGTAACCTTGACCATTAATCAAAAATGATTCTCGAGTCAGAAACCATTCTGTGACTTTGACCATTAATGAAAAATGATTCGCGGGTCAGAAACCATTCTGTGACCTTGGGTCCTTAACCATTAATCAAAGTGGTTAACCCACATGCATAGAACAACAATGATATAATATTTGAATTATGAACATCAAAACTATCTTGAACTATCTAATGTTATCCAACTGACCTGCTGACTTACATCATCAAAACAGAAAAGACAGCGTTCTTTGACCACAGCCAGCGGGAGCTATGGTTAGTCAATTATCAATGGCTAAATTTCAAAAACTGAAATCGAGTAAGAAGGCGCAATAACAGTGCTGCACCCGGAGAACCATGCTCGTAATGACAATGTCAATCTAAAAAAACACCAAGCACCATGCAGTTATGAACTCGTGCCAAGTTCAGTATCTGTATAATTATACATGTACAGTCAAACCTGTGAACAAAGACCACTGTTGGGAAGCTACAAATGTGGTCTTTGTTTGCAGGTGGTCTTTAGTCACAGGTGTTTCTACTATACAGTGTAACCTCCGCAGAGCGGCCCTCTGTAGAGCAATTACCTCTTTACAACATTTTAAATTTTTCCCAAAGTAAGGCTTCATAATAAATTTAACCTCTCTAGAGCAACACCTCTCAACAACAACCAAAATCTTTGTCTCCCAAAGGGTGTTGCTCTGAAGAGGTTGTACTGTATATGCAAAGTGCAGGGTGATCATATCTTGCTGGTCTTTATTCGCAGGGTGGTATCTATTCGGCGGTGGTCTGTAACACAGATTTGACTGTACTGAGTTGCCTTGCAATAAGAAGATAGCACAAGAACAGTTTGCCCAGACCAGTTCTATAATTGATCATATTGGCACATACAAATGTATATTCAAACTGACCAACATGGTAATCAGTTTGATCAGACGAACAGGCTAAAGACATGCAGATAAACAAATCTCGACAGGCTAAAGATAGACATGCTTAAGACAGGTATATAAATCTGAACAGGCTAAAACATATAAACAAATCTGGACAGGCTAAAACATACAAACAAATCTAAACAGGCTCAAGACAGCTAAACAAAAACTAATTTCGAAATACAGCTAACATGTAAAGAAAAACCACTGATTGGAAGAAGAAATGATGATGGTCTTTATTCACATATGATTCAACTGTAGTTGAACATTGGACTGTTTTCGCCGTTATAATTTGCAGCGTGTTTTTTTTATTCAGAGCAGGTTTTAAACACACGTTACACTGGGCTTCCGAACTGAGTTTTGAAACACAAAATAACTGGTGTAAATGTAAGTCTCTTCGAGCGTTTGAGAACACTTAGTTGGTACAGATCTGTTTTATCACACATACGTTTGAGTTTGAGGAGAAGAAAATGAGTGAAGGGAATCGCAGGTACATGTATCTAGGTTGACACCTTAATCATACCTTTATTAACTTGTCTGCACCTGTCGCCGTTTTTGATACATGGCAAAAACATATAATGACTCTGGAATCATAACAGTAACCGCTGTATACATGCATACTGTACTGCCCCGAGACATGAGTTTAAATGTGTGTAACATATTGTTTTTATTTTGCTCATAGCGTTTTGTTTCGTATAAAATGTCCGAAAAATTAAGGATCTTGACACTTTCGGATTTACACGGAGCAATGAACATGAAATTCCTCGTTAGTATCTTGGTGTTACTGGTAGTTTTTTGTCTGAGTAAAGGTAAGTCTGTATCTTATCAAACGGTCACCTTCACTTATAATTCAATCTGTTAAAACCTGCTGACATGGACGGTTGTAAATCTTTCCGAAGCCAGATTAAAAACATCTTTAAGCAACTCACAGTTTTCAACATTTTTTTTACATTTTCATGTGACTTGCACACCATATACATGTACTGTAAGTCTTGCTTTTATGGCACTTTCGACGTTTTTCTTATAAATTGTCTACGCTTCAAAACTAGCATAGTTGAAAGATGTAAATAAGTTTCACTAAGGTCTGAGTTTTAGCTCATTTTCAACGTAAATCAAGTTTTATCAAGTTATTTGTCTGTGATTGAATTGAATATCGTGGCGATCCAAAATCAACGTTTTATCTACGTGTCGTGCACATTTAAACTCTAGTTGCATTATAACCATTTTCAGTTCATCAATATATGACAAGTGTACGTTATTTTCGTGCTAACACCCATTGACATAATTGTCCGGCTTCATGGAAAAATAAACTCTGTTAAAAATATTTAGAATCACTTCAAGACGACGTCAAATCTTGCAACAGTCTCGACCAAGGTTAGGGTTTTGTACTTTCCCGATACATAGTGTTTATGATTACCATTATTCGGCTTTATGGTTAGCCACCAGAGAAGAACATGGTAATGACGATTGTATTTCAGAGTTTTTTACTAAAAGTTATGGTTCTATGCAGAAAAATATAGACTAGCTAACTGTTTTAACTGATTTTGAAAAGGGGTGACAAAAAATATCTTGAAGCTGATGTTAATTTTCTTTGCTAATTACTTAGTGTTATTGAACAATGTAACACATGCCTGAAGTCTCTTTCTCGCTCAGTATCTACTATACAATTTCAGTAAACGGTGATTGCCCAAGAAGAGATGATCTCCATTGTAACATGTACAACACGGATAATTGTCCACCTGGAACCAAAGTGAGGAACACCTTCATTAAATATAAAGGGAAGAGCTGCGACGCATGCCGAATGTGCTTACCAGAATCTGGTATGTAAATAAAAATCGTACCGGTTTTATTCAAATAATGCCTGAAAAAATATATTTGGCTGGGACCAGGAACGTAGAATCAACCAAACATTCTACGTTCCTGCTTTGGCGGATCAGTATTTTCTGTCACTGGCCATTGACCTTTATGTACTTAACAACTTTGAAACGCAACCAGGGATTTTATGAATATTTGTCCTAATAGCAAGAGTAATTTGGAAAATTCAAGCACAATATGATTTTTGCCATTCCTTGGTTTTATTAAACAACTTCATAACAAAATTCAAGCGTAATTTCATTCGCATTGTCAACAACTTTGCATATAATGACACAAATCGCCTGCACAAAGGTCTATGATTTATTAGATAGGTAGCGTTTTTAAAGTTGTTAAGTATAATTAGAATGTACAGACATGTATAAAGGTCCATGCACTAGTTTTATGCATGTTGGTCGTACTCGAAGCTAATGGAAATCTGAAAAGAAACAAGACACCGGTCTTTATTTGTTTGTTTTAGCAGGACTTGCTTGCAATGTTCCATCTTTATATAGACACTCTATTATCTTTTTCAGCACAGTATGGTTGTCCGGACGTACAGTGTCCTTACGAAAGACTACAAGACTGGTACCCAATGGATTGTGGCATAGTTGACCACCCTCAGTTTTCATTGATTGATGACCGAAAATGTAGCGCATGTGCCACGTTCACAAAATACTGCAGCGATTTGAGCTGGATCGGCTAAGTGGTCTCTGATGACCACATGCCGCTATACTGTTCTTTTTATCCAATTACACATAACTAACAGTATGGCAATTTATGTTATAATTCAAAACACGTGAACATTTTAGGAAAATAAAGTTTATTTATCTCCAGTTTCAACATATCTTATTCAAAACTACAATAACATACAGAAGAAAACAAGATGCGGGTCCCGATGTGTTAAAAACCAATGTTTTGCCGTCGAGATCAGTGTGCACCCATGCTGTCTTAACCAGAGAGCATCATTATGGGCTCATCCATAAGGCTTACAAAATATTGCGTGATTCCCATCTCTTTGCTGAAACATTTGAAGTCAGTCGGCAGTGTTTTTTTATTTTACGTTTTTTATTTTGCCTTTTTTGCTCTGAAACACTTGAAAATTGGTATTTTTGGTAATTTTCTCATAAAATATTTTGATGTTAGCAGTAAAAAGTTAATGTTGGAATCAGAATTTTTTTTTGCCAACCAAACATCCTTTATAAAAGTACAAGTCTAGAAGTATATATATAGTACTTTCTATTACTGTAGTGTTCTTCAATAATATCACTTTATCTTCCTTCCAATGAAAAAATAAACACGTTGGTTCTTACACAGGGGGCGCTGAAATGAGCTTTTGAAATATTAAGGGAATTTTACCTTTGACAGAAAACAACTAGAAATCACAACTTTTCATAGGCACATGTCTTACTTGAAGGGTCAAAATAATCCAATTTTTGACATTATAAATGTCATAATACATTAACATTTTATTAAGTGACAATAAAATGAACAGTAGCCAGTATGAAATGTAGGGTGACGCCTGTTAAAAAACGATTCTTGTGTTATCCTTTGGAATCATTTTGTTTACTGACTTAGACATGACTAAACTAAACTGAACTAAACTAAATTTCTGTTTAAGCATAATGTAAAGACTATTAAAGTTAATATCAGATGTAACAAATTTGAAGGTTTAACGCAAAACAGTCGTAAGTTCATATAACTGATTTTCACAGGGCACTAAATTCCCGTGCATTTTATTGGTCAGTCAACATCCAAATTTAGTGGCCAGTGAAAACTGGATGGAATGTAACTAATGTTCTGTCATTGACCTGTGGCACTCAAGGGTGTCCTTGAATCCTGAGTTAAGGATCCAAGGTACTTCAGAGATGGCATTAATGCACATTTAACTGGGTCTCTTGAAGTAAAAATCTCTAAATGAATATGTAAACAAATGCATACAAACTAAAAAATCATGTACTGATTTTATAAACAAGTTTGAATTACACACTCAATATCAGTAAATGTCACAATATGCTTATTTTATGGTACAACAGAAATGAAACAATACTATTTTTAACAGATGGAATACATGGGAATAATTATTATAACAAATTCAACAACTGACCTGTAAAAAATAAAGTTTTAATATATACCGTACATGACTCTCTCACACACAATAATACTCACATGTAGAAATATCTACTATGTAGACAAAAAACATCTGTCACCCATGAAATATACTATAAAAGTCAGTCTTTAATAATATTACAAAATAATATTTAACAAAACAATATGGAAAATGTAAATAACAGGAAAAAGTAGTTATAATTCACTTCTTAAAAATAGATATACTGTTGGTATATCATTCTATCACTTTACACCGGAGTTCAAATCCACAACACCAGTAAACTTTAATAAAAATATTAACAACACAAAATTTAAATGAGCAAAAAGTGAAAGAGACTTTAGTTAGATCTCTAGCTTTGATATGCGTGGGTCACAGAGCGAGAAAATTGTGTAGCTTGACCGGGACTCGAACCCGGGACCCTTTCATTATTGGGCTAATGCCCTCCAGACCGAGTAATTTTGCCGCTTACACATTGTCTCTACAACTGTGAACAAGTGTGTACCATAATATTATGTGAAAAAGGGCAAAGAAAGTGCTGGATTTCACCATACTTGTAGTAGTTAACAGAACATAAAGACAAGACAACAGCTGTCTGCTGACAGCACGCGCGACTATCCAGACTGTTTTGTTAGTGAAAGGCTTGAACCCAAAAGCCTGCGATTACAGGGCTAATGCCCTCCCAACTAAGCTATGTTGTAATTATTTCACTTTATTGAAACAAAATAATGATCTTGTATGTTAAGGACGTCAAAATTACTACCAATGACGAATGTACAACATCATTTTACGATTCTATACAAGGGACTTGATCCTGTACCAAGAATCTCCAGAAAAATTTAAATATCAAAGTATGACAAGGGCCATGCTCTTAGATATAATCAGTCAAGGGTATTCTAACTTTATTGTTTGATACCCCTGAAAAAATTACTTAAGTTTCAAATCAATTCCATTCCTGGTAACTGAAATATGTACATGATAACAGCTTGCTAACAAAAATTTCTAAGTTTAACAAGGACATGATTTTAATCAAACTCGGTCAGGAGTTAGCTAACGTGATTGTCCGATTCCTCTGAACATTTTAGGAAAGTTTTAAATCAATCCAATGAATAATAACAGAGATAATCATATCGATGACAGTAGTTTATCCAAAAGTGTGGCGCAAACATCGACCATCGTAATAAACCTCACCTCTTCCGGTGCGACTACCCAAAATCTCACCGACTGCTGAAATGAACTTTATTTTGTAGCATCATCCTAGTCCCAAATAAAAATAACAAAATTCATACATGTGATCTAATACTTTTTGCCAGTAATTTGGAGCTAAATGGCACCACCCCCATTTTTGTGGCAGTCTTAGTGGTCACCGACCAAATATGTCAGTATTTTCAAATACCAAATATTTTGATTATAATTTATATCCAGATTTTATTCTTCATATTTCATTTCTGATCTATCATGCATCGATTATTTCAAAATGATTTTTCTTGTATGCATCCACTTAGTTTCAGCCAATCAGCAATCAAACACATAGTGTAGGCCCGCATGTTCCCTAGAGAAAATAACCTGCTTCTGGTTTTCACCGATTTAAGCGTCTCATACCTAACATGTATAGAGTTTTGTTTCATATAAAATGTCCATAACATTTAGGATCTGACACTTTTGGATTAACACGGAGAAGTGAACATGAAATACACTGTTAGTATCTTGGTACTACTGGTAGTTTTTTGTCTGAGTAAAGGTAAGTCTGTCATTGTATGTATGTATCTTATTAAACGGTCACCTTGACTGATAATTCAATCTGTTTAAACATGGACTGTTGTAAATCTTTCCGAAGTCAGATTGAAAACATCTTTAAGCAACTCACAGTTTTCAACATTTTGTTTTACATTTTCATGTGACTGGCACACCATAATGCAAATTTTGCTTTTGTGGCACTTTCGACGTTTTTCTTATAAATTGTCTACGCTTCAAAACTAGCAAAGTTGCAACATGAAAATAAGTTTAATTAACGTCTGAGTGTTAGCTAATTTTCAACGTAAAACAAGTTTTATCCGGTTATTTGTCTGTGATTGAATTTTGTTTGAATATTTTAGCGACCCAAAATCAACGTTTAATCAACGTTTTGTGCACATTTAAACTCTAGTTGCATTATAACCATTTTCAGTTCATCAATCTATGACAAATGTACGCTATTTTCGTGCTATCATCCACTGACATAATTGTCCGGCTTCATGTAAAAATAAACTCTGATAAAATGACTTCAAGACGAACAGTTTCGATATATGGTCAGGGTTTGTACTTTACCGATATATATATATAGTGTTTATGATTGCCATTATTCGGCTATATGCTTTATTTCAGGTAGTAAGCCACCAGACAAGAACATGATGACTGTGTTTCAACATTTTTTAAATAAAAGTAATGGTTCTATGTAGAAAAATAATAGTCTAGCTAACTGTTTTAACAGTGATTCTGAAAAGTTGTCTTTTACTTAACGGTTATTCAACAATGTAAAAGAAGTCTGAAGTCCCCTTTTCGCTCGACGCCGATGAATTTGTATTTACTGTACAATTTCAGTATACGGTGACTGTCCAAGAAGAGATGATCTATACTGCGACATGTACAAAACGGATAATTGTCCGCCTGGAACCAAAGTGAGGAACACCTTCATTAAATATAAAGGGAAGACCTGCGACTCATGCCGAATGTGCTTACCAGAATCTGGTATGTAAATCAAAATCGAACCGATTTTATTCAATTAATGCCTGAAAAGATATATTTGGCTGGGACGTATCTGCATTTTCTATCATTTGACATATATACATTGAAACCTGTGTTAAAGAACACCTCCGAATAAAGAACACCCTGCATACAGACCAGCAGGGAGAAAACCATGTACTATTTAAATTGTGTGTAGACACCTGTGAATATAGACCACCTGTCAACAAAGACTGATTTAACTTCTCCCCCCCCCATCCGAGTGGTTTTTGTTCACAGGTTTAACTGTACAGATGTGTATAGGTCCTTGCGAAAGCCTCGTAAATATTTTAATTATATCCGTTTATCATACTTCAACACGATCTGAAAATTAAATTACATCACTGTTTTCTTACTCAGCATTTAGCTTAACCGGTCATTGTCAATTGCTATTTGTTTTAATAGGTTTTGAAATATAACTGACACACTGACAGGTGTTAGTAGGATTTCTGAGGTGTCAGTTTATACTATGCATATGAGAAAGACTTACATATGCACATTGTAAAGATCATAATTTTAATATTTCGATACAGCCAAAGATAAAACCGAATTACATTTCAAAATTATGTTTAAAACATATCTTCAAATTTAATGCATTTATGGAAATGATACAGTTACTTTCTAAATTACATAGAATTAACAAGTGCATTGACACTTTTACGAGGTGCTGAACGTTGCCCCAGGCCCGCTTTAATAATATATATTGACCGAAATGTCACCGCAAAACAATCCTAAAGCCTGCTAACTTCGTATGACTTAGACCCGTATTGCACCACACCCTCGGAGTGTTAATGTAATCCATGTTAATTGCATTGTATTGATATGCTGGACTCCAAATTACAATTTGCTAGCCGGGAAGTTAAACAGACTAAAGTTTTGCCCTTTTTTAAGACTTAAAACCTAATACATTAAGTTTATATATTTTACATCTTGAAACTTTTATGAAGAAATAATGGTCATATACTTATTTACAAATCAAGCAAATTATATTTGAACCCTAAACATTAAACTAAACATTATATAAATAGATGATCAAGACCTTCTACTTAAATGGTAATGGATTTCTTGGCAAATACCTTTTTTTATCTTTATTCTAAATAACCAGTACATTTTAACCAACAACAAACGAATCATGTTGTTTAACTTGTTCTGTCAGTAAATGTGGTTTATCAATGTGAAATGAAATTTCTTTCAAAAAATATTTTGTTGTTTCCTTTTATTGATGCAAAAATTTAGCAATTCTGCAACAAATTTGTAACAAATAACCAAATAACCAAATAACCCCACGCTGAAATGATGTGAACCTGTCATCATTGACACTTATCCGAGGATTTCCGAATGCATACGATTTAAGTGTCAGCTTCGGTGAACGATAGCAAAATCCGAATATGAAATCTCTGATGGGCCTAATTCTGCCATATGCTTCAAGCTAATGGATACACTTACCGAGAACCAAGCCCAATAATATCGGAAAGAATCTAAGATACTCGTCTTTGTTGGTTTGTTTAAGCAGGACTTGTTGGCACCAGCCGATTAATAATTGCTGTAGCGTTTGTTCCATCTATACATATATAGACATTTCATTATCTATTTCAGCGCAGTATGGTTGTCCCGACGTGAAGTGTCCATACAAAAGACTACAAGACTTGTACCCAGCGGATTGTGGCGTATTTGACCACCCTCAGTTTTCATGGATTGATAGCCGAAAATGCAGAGCATGTGCCACGTTCACAGTAGACTGCACAGATGTGAGCTGGGTTGGCTAAGTGGTCTCTCATAACCACAGGCTGCTATACTTCTTTTTATTCAATTACACATTACTATCAGTATGGCAATTTATGTTAAAATTCAAAACACGTGAACATTTTTGTGAAAATAAAGTTTAGTCCTTTCCAATTTCAACATATCTTATTCAAAACTGCAGTAAAATACACAAGAAAACAAGATTTTGGTCCCACTGTGATAAACACCAATGTTTTGCCTTTTAGACCAGTACGCACCTGTGCTGTCTTAAATCAGAAAGCATCATTATGGCCTTGTCCATAACGCTAACAAAATATCTGTGTTTCCTATCTCTTTGCTGAAAACCTTCGTGTCAGACGGAAGGTCTTTTTTGATATTAAGACTTCAATTTTGCCATTTTCTCATTAAATTTTTGAGGTTAGCAGTCAAGTGTATTCGGTCTACCAGATTTTTTGGGGGCCAATCAAACATTCCTTTTAAAGTATAGTACTTTCAATTACCGTAGTGTTTTTCAGTAATATCACTTTATTTTCGTTCCAATTGAAAAATAAAATCATTGGTTCTTACACAGCGCTGAAATGAGCTATTAGTATGCCAAAAGGATTTTACCTTTTGACAGAAAACAACTAGAAAACACAACAACTTTTGATAATGTTCAAGATATGAGGAATGTATATTCTTAAATAACAACATTCATACTTGACATTTTCTTCCTTTACTAAATCCTAACACAAGGGGGTCAAACATATAAATCGGGTACAGATGATTAGTTCTCCTAACCTTGACCTTTGACCTCACGAGCTTTTCATAAGGCACATGTCTTATTTGAAGGGTCAAAGGAATCCAATTTTCGACATTATAAATGTCATAATACATTAACGTTTAAATTAAGTGACAATAAAATTAACAGAAGCCATTATCAAATGTAGTCTGAAGCCTATTCAAAAACGATTCTTGAGTTATCCTCTGAAATCATTTTGTTTACTGACTTGGACCAGTAAACAGGTCTGCTTTCTTCAACCTCAGACGACAACAGAAATGGGTGTAAGCCCTATAAAAAGAATTAATGAAATAAACTTCAAACGTTCCGCAATCATTTCTATACTACACTACACTATACTAAAAGTTTATGGTTAAGCTAAATGTAAAGACTATCATAGTAAATCTCGGTTGTAACAAAGATTTCAGTTCAACGCAAAACAGTCACATGTCGTTCTTTATTTCATATAACTTAAGTACTGATTTTATAAATAAGTTTGAATTACACACTCAATATCAGTAAATGTCACAGTATGCTAGTAAATGTCACCTAGTAAATGTCACAGCATGCTTATTTTATGGTACAACAGAAATAAAACAATACTATGTTTAACAGATGATATGAATGGGAACACTTTTATAATAAATTCAACAATTGACCTGTTAGTCTAAACTAAAGTTTAAATATATGCCGTACATGACCCTCTCACACACAATAATACTCACATGTATATAATAAATATCTACTAAGTAGACAAAAAACATCTGTCACACATGAAATATACT
>JAUMHA010364673.1:0-13880 GCA_032359765.1 Saxidomus gigantea | reverse complement strand
TGATCCCAGTTACTCCAAACAATCGTAGTTTAGAATACGGTAATATTTGAATTAACAGCCAAACTGTAATATGCGGCTGATCATAACATGAAATTATATCTTTAGTCTCGGAGTAATGTTATTTGAGTACAATGTTCCATTTATTTTCGTCATATTTGACATATATCTGTATATTACGGACCCTGTCGAGCGTCATTATGTTTTAGACTCAAATGTTTTTGAGCAGGAATAAAAATGCTCGAACAGACAAAATACGGGAGGAAAATAAAAATATTGAAAGTCAAGCGGAAACATAAAATTTATTTGAATTAAAGTCCGTGGGGAAATGGGATATGGATAAAAAAGTATGTAAACTTCAGACGCGTACTGAGCGGAGCTTGGGGATCCGTGATACTCAAATAGCCTTAAAAAGGAGGGGAATCGGCAGAGGGGAGGGGTCCAAAAATCGCCAGTAATAAATAGGGTGTAATGACGGTGATTAGGCATGCCGAAAAAGGGGAATATGTAGTGAGACAAGTGGCCGGGGGAAAGGCGGAAATCGGCGCCAATTACGAAGGGGGAGTAACTGTGACGGAAAACATCGCTGGGTGGATTGGCAGTGATTGGCAGAGGAAAAGGCGGGAATTCAGGGGCCAATCAGGACGGGGAAAGGGAAAGAATCGGTGATGGTTTGTGATCGAGGGTGGGGATAGAGACGTGGAATCTGCCATGATCGGCCGGCCCGGACCGATTGAGATTTCAAAATTTCCTGATCCCTGGTACCAATGTATATAATTTATGTGTTTTTGTTTGCGTTTTTGTGTATATGTGTGTGTCTGTGTCCACTTGTATCTTTATTTAATTATATTTTGTGTGGGTATATGTGTGTATATATTTATAATAATGATCATGTAAATAAACTATCAAAACTTCATAATTGTTGCTTTCCAACTATTTTGTTTCAGGGTATATAAGATTTATATATCGAAGTAATATCAGGCTCAGTACAGGACATTTAACTATCTCATATAACAGTTCTGTTTAAGTTCTTTAAAACTTTATACAGCAACAGCACAAGAATACTTTTTATATTCCCGTATATCAGAATACGCCCATAAAAAGTTAAAAAAGTCTTAAAATAATATTTTACATAATCTATTCATAATTGTCTTGTCCAATTTGCAGTATACACAACGCTCTTAAAGGTGCGAGACATTGACCGAGCGTGTCAATTGTTAAAACAACAACTTGTTACAATGTTTACAAATTACTGCCGCAATTTTCTCTAGTAACACTTTGCTATCAAAACACAGACAAACACAAAGCATGTAATGACTTTTAACATATCATACTGCTAGTGAAACGTGCTAGGAGTTGAAAACTTCAAAATAATAACATTTTAAATAAACATATATATTAATACGATAATAATTTCGTTTTATTTCTATGATTTATAATGATTACAAAGATGGTCCGAAGTGTCAATACATCTGGTCCGAAGTGTCTACAAACATGGTCCAAAGTGTCTATAAATCTGGTCCAAAGTGTCTGGTCCGAAATGTTTGTGGTCCGAAGTGTCTGTAATTCGATGGAATGACTATGGGTTAAAAGTGTTGACATCACTGGGATTGAGCACTGGTACTGTAAATAATGTTGATGTCTCTTTTTGTCACCTGTGGGTACTGTCTTGGTAGCAAGAGCTTGTAGAACTTTCTTGCAACCTGATATGAAGTAATTGAATGCAAATAGTTACAGAAGTAGGTGTGTGACACAAAAGTGTTGTCATCCAGTAAACACTAGGATCTTCGATGTACCCATGAATTTTGCACTATCCCATGATGCAGTAAATGCTTTTGAAAAATTTGCAGCTACCGGTATGCATTTATGATATTCCTCAAGAAAAATAAAAGAAAGAAGTTACTTGATATCAAACATATAATTCTGTAAACTTTCCAGGAGACAGTATTTGCAGACAAGATACTCAGTTGAAAAGGAGGCATCTATAGAGGTAATGTTGCTGACGATTTAGATTATTCCATGCATAATGTAGCAATTAGAAGTGTGAGAATTTCTGATTTATATTAAGTTCAAATAAGGGACTTTAGAAACCTTGAAAGTTGCACAGTTCCTGCTCAAAAGTGTTTCAACAACATCAAAATTGTCTATACATTTAAATGATTTTAAATAGAAATGAACCATTTCAAAATAAATATCTGCAGATAATATTTAAATAGTATTTTTATAAAACAGATAAATAAATCACAGTTTTCTTGAAATCAATATTTCACAATTCTATCAAAATTTATCATTAGAATTTGAAAGAAGAAACTTAAGTAATTGATGTCATAATTTATTGTATACATCTCAATATTTCCGCATCTGTTTTACTCTTACAAACTGACGAATTCAAAAAAAGAGTTAATTTTGATGTTTCCAAATACTTTTGACCTGAAATATTCGTTTAAATAGATTTTTGTCCATGAGTAAAATGTGCAGATTCGTTAGCTGTAGGTGTTAACTTGATCACTATAAAGACTAGTTTTAACAGAAAATTTCATACTTCTTATGCAGAATGCACTGTACCAACACATGTACTGTCCTGCAACTTCGCTTTATCCCAGATGAACCAATTCCCTGTATTATCACAAAAAATGTACCTTGTAGATAATGTGTGACACATTTTAATGGAAAATGAGTATGTTGCAACTGCTCAGTTTGATGTTACAAGATTTTCTGGTCCCCTAAATGTTTTATTTAATATTTTAGAACATGTACATGTCCTATTTCAGCACCTGTATATTTTCACCAATGCACATCTTATCTTTATATTGCAGTTCCAAAATTTAATGGACGAGGTATGTATTTCATGTACATAGTGAGAAGAAGGCATTTAACTTCATTTAGTGATTTAAATGTCAAGACTTGAATAATTTTCTTATTCTAAACTTTCTCTGAAATTTGGTGAATGTAAATGTATGTAGAAATGTAATGGAATAAAAAGGGGGGGGGGGGGAATAAAAAAAAGTGAGAAAAAAAATCACCACAGGCCATACTGTCAATCTGCTGGTAGCAGCTGAAAACCTTGAGCTTTTAATTTTTGATTTTTTTGGTGTGGAGAAGTAGCAAGTCAAAAAATGGTGAAAGACCAGGCAGTCAGTATGATTGAGGATGCCAATTTGCGAATTTCTTTGTTTACTTATAATTCATACAGTGGCAATTTGTTAAATTTTAGTGACATAAAATATACCCAATCAACATTATTTGCATTGGGAAACTGTGTGGACCATGATTACAGAATGTACTGTCTGGCGATGGTCTACACAGTTTACGATTCATCAATCATCCCTTGAAAAGTCAATGGTTCTACTCAAATTCAAAGATAGACAAATCCATTTTAAGAAACTTCGGTAGTGTAAGTCCTCTAAGTCGTAACTTTTTCAGTCGCCGAAGCCCCAATATTTCATATTGTAACTGAATGATGTTTTGGACTTTACAGGATGAGGTACAAAATGAGATGAGCAAGTAAGTTTATTATGTTGTGGACTTAATATAACTGATATTATTTTTCATTAAACTTTCTCTTGTATTCAATAATTTTGTAAGTTACGTTGAGCATTTTTGCAGATCATTTAGAAGAATCTTGGAATGCCAGACAGTGTTATGATGACTCGGTGCAGCACATTTGTAGGAGAGAGGTCTTTGACTCTAACCCTGCTGGCGGCAACTAGTTCTGTCTTTGCAACTATGGTTACCTTTTGTAGGTCATGATCAGCATGAACATCCTTGCAGTCTGTTCATTATTCAGTCTGTTCATTATTCAGTCAGTAAAGTTTCAGTGATAACCCCTGTGAACAGTTACTATCATTGACCAAATTTAATATGAACAAGTCGATTTTTGAAATTTAGTAAGGCGAAGGTTAAAACTTTCTCAATTCAAACATTGCAATAATGTATATGATACATGCTTGTATATATTACTTTAGCAAAAAAGGTTAACTTTGGCTGGAGTTAAGTTTTTTTTACTGGTCCTGTAATACAGATGAGTTATTAGGCATATCTTTTACCTACAGTTGTGTTGTGCTGAGCCATCTATATACATGTAGTTATTGTGTGAATGTGTGTACATCTTGTAGAAATAGATGAAATTCAAGTACTTAACTTTGTCAGTATGGGTAGGGCAAGAATCTGGCTTCTGGAATATTAAATGATTACCATTAACATCAGTTTAAGTTTTCAAGGGTTTGAAAAAATGAAATCCTGCTTTAGTAGAGTAATACTAAAGGACAATGCCAGTTTTTAACAAAGTTAAAGCCATTTAGCCATCAGTTTTCAATAGTGGGGACTAAATCACCTAAAACAGTTTTGTCAACTTTTTGTATGAATGTAGAGTGAATAGGACGTTGTGTTTTAAGATTGATTCACACTTTCTCTTTCATTTTATCACAGTTATACAATACATGTTAGTTGTATGTATTCATGTTTGAAAGATTTGATTCTTGCATTCCTGGACATGCAGAACACACTTGGAACTAAAAAGGCTCAATGGACCTTTCACTGTTTCTACGTACTATAAACTGGTACTTTTTTCATGTTTCTCACTAACTTGTGTCACACTGTTGCAATGGAGTATTTTATGGGCAGCAAGCATGGCTCTTAGTTGAGATATTAATAGCTTTGGAAGTGAGTTATAACTTTCATGTATTTATTTCAGCTTTATACCTGTGAACTAACCTGAAGCCTATTGAGTTAGCCTTGTGTCCAGAAAATTACGGGGCTGGGGGGGTATGTGGGTTTGTAGTCATGGCCATGATAGGGTTTAAACCGAAAACCTCCTATATGAACAGGAGGAATCCTTTTCCTTTTAATACGCACACCATCTTTACTTCAAATTCAGTAAAAGAAATCACAAATGTATCGAAGTGAAAAGAACTGTCAAAGAACGGGAAGATACTTGAGGGGTCTGTTGGGTATTACATTCCTTGGACATTTTATTTACGGTTCTATAAACTCTTTTCATGTGGGCTGAATAGATAAATTAAGTTTTTGCATTTACCCTTGGATTGATAAATCTTCATTAGTTAAAGGCACTGATGCCATGTAGGACCCCGACCCTGGCATTATTTGGCTTGAATCTAATGGATGTTTCAAGGGTATTAAAGGAGCTATTGAAAATAAAGAGGTTTTGAATGGTCTTTATGCATGTGATCAGTATAAAAAATAACAAGTATGTATTTTGAAAGTAAGAATGCATGTCAGCAATGCTTGAAGTTGGAAGAACGCTTGTTTGAAATATTGTAAGACATGAGAGCATGTGTATATGTTTATTACTGTCAATTTATTTTTTGTGAAGCTTGTTTTCTCGGTCTCTGAAATTAGCAGTCTTTTCATGTGAATGAATGGCATACACATAGTTTTACCTTGTAAATGTTTGTGTACGTTTAACTGAAAGATGGTGATAGTCACAAAAGATAATATTGTACGAACATTTGTAGTTCTTCAGGAAATGAATATTCCTTTGCTGTTGGCAAAAACTTTTGCTTCTAAGTTTCATTTCCTTTGTTTTTATTGCCATTTTTTCTAGGTCCCAACTTGCATCTTGTCTAAAACTAAGTCACAGCCTGCAGGCAGCAAGTCATTCTAGCCTTGTGACCAGAGCAGATCATGAGTGGGGATCATGATCAGTGTTTCTTATCATAATCTGTACTGTTTGCTATTCAGTCAGTAAATTTTCATTGGGCACCCCTTTGAGTAATTAATGGTACTGCCCAAATTAAAAGATGGACAATTCCATTTTAGAAATTTAGAGAGGTAGTGGTTTATAACCAGTGTATGGAGACAGGTACTCTCAAGACTGCTGATTACAAAGGTCAGGATTTGTTAGGTTCACCGTGTGTTTGAGTTAGTTTGTGTTTTTATTTTCTGTGTCCCTAGATTAGTTACAGAGCGAGAAAAGCAACTTGTAGCATCCAAACGGTACAATGCTCTAGTCAGTGAACAACAGCTGAGAGATGCTGAGCTTGATAGAAAGGTAACTAATGCACCACTAATGGTATACTCTTCCTTGCTTCTTTTGTATTTTGATTTTTTTTAATTATCTCCCTTGGATTTGACAAAGTCTTTGTGATTAGCTGTTGGGATCAGTGAGTGTCTGTAGTGTGTTACCCATCATTATCCCTTTCCACCCAAATGGCATCTACCCGAAAATAACTAAGTTTAATTTGAAGCAGCTTTAAAACAGTGGTTTCTAGATTGCCCTCTACGCAGCAGGTCAGTATGGCTGCCAGAGCTTAAAATAGAAACAAAAATTAGAACAGATTGTTATGCTGAAACGCAAACATGTTTGATCACTCTAGTCTCTATACATGGTTAAAAAACTCCTTGCACTAATCTGTCTTAGCTTCATGTAAATTGCTCCAATCCACAATGCTAGGGACCTCTGAGGTATTATTATTTATCAGCAGTTTGCTCCAAAATTTGCCTCAGATGTATTAAGGCAACATATGGGACTATTTTGTGTCAGATTTCCCACAGCCACTGTTCTTGCATTCAGCATTTGGGAGGGATTTCATACTGTCTTTATTCAAATACCTTGAGCTGGCATTATTAACATTACTTAACCCTTCGAATGGCCATATTGAAATGAATTATTGTCAAGAATGACTCTTTAAGCACTGTAGATGCTTCGAAAACATAGAGGAAATAAGTTATACTGAATTATAAATGAAAATATAATGTACCCAGGGGGTGGATGTTCAATTTTTGATCAGGATAGTCAAAACAGATTTTGACCAATTTCCTCTATATTCAGTGGGAATGAAACTTTAATACAGATTTACATATTTTGGTTATAACTATGCCATGATTCAATATTCTAGGGGTATAAATAATTGCTTAATGTCTTCCTGAAACTAATTTTGGTCAGTTTAAAGGATAACATTACTTAAACTCCTGATTGACAGACCTTTATGACAAATAAATGATATGCATTGCTACCTGATCATAACACATGAGTTTATTTATGAGCCTTACTGGAACACGCGACTGATTCCTGCAATTGCCTATCAAGCATAATTTGGGTGAGCCATTTGGGTCTATTATGGCCATCTTTTGAGGTGTATTTGGGGACTGGTCTTTATTTTTAAAGAAAGGAAACAAACTTTTTTTATGCTTATACAGTCTAGGGATTTGGGAGTAGTGTAGTTAAAGCCAATGTGCCATTTTGATTCTTTGGAATTTTCCATAAATTGTATTATTTTATTCTACATGTTGATGTTTTCAAATCATGTGCTGCTTATTTTAGCATTTTGAAGCAGTAAAGCAAAACTCGTATGCCTGTTTCATACTCTCCTGTTTTTTTCAGTCAAAAACATTTTAAGTGGGATTCTTTAAACAGACACAGGCATTTGAGTGTTTCTTTGCATCTAACTGCTGTGTTGCAGATTTAAGTACTAATATAGGTAATGCATCGAGGGATACTGTTTTCTAAAGGGTTTGGTTGCTGTAAAATGGCAGTTTTATTTTTTTACAAGGTACACACATGATAGAAAAATATAAGGGAAAGCAACTCATGATTTAAAGCTGCTCCCTCTCAGATTTTTGTGAAAAAATAACGTTCATCAAACTCTCTGAAATAACATATTTTAGAACTAAAAGTCAAAAAGGTTCCAGTATAAATTCCTGTGAAGTATATCTGTTAGTTTGAAAGTATACGCTACCAAATTGTAAAGCCTTACTAACGCTTTTGAAATTCCAATATAAACATTTAGTGTAGCGGTGCCATAAAACCAACATTTTAAATGGATTTTTGAAAATTTCTTCCTAGATTTTTACTTATATTGTTGATTCTAGCCTTTAGTTTTACATATTGTATATAAGTATATCATTGTTGAAAATTTAAATTTTCAATGACAACTGTGAGCGAGCAGCTTTAAATGGCAGGTGGGAAAAACTTGAGTGAAAGTATTATTATATAATTCTATATTACCTTGTGTTATGGTTTACAGAACACTTTTATTAATGGACCAGGTTTTCGACAAAGTTATAATAAATTATATTTCAAAGAAGCCTTAAGTTGTGCAGGTCCAGTAATTAAAGCATCAAATGTTACCTGAATTTTGTGTACTTTGTCAGTGGAAAGTTGGGGGGGGGGGGGGGGGTGTTTTTCACATTCAGTGATAGTTCTAGTTAAATATGAACCAGTAACTCCAGATGCGAATGAGTAATTGCTTTGAAAATTTGAATGTATGTAGCTTATATGGGGATATAACTTGGGATTGCGCGAGGGGTCTCTGAAATTAGAAAAATGGTTTCCAACAAACAAGTCAAGGTGGGAATGAGATATTGCCTTGGAACTTAATATGTAGATAGCTTAAATGGAAATTTTCTTGAAATGGCATTTGAGCCCCCTGGGGACAAGATCAAGGTCACTGTTACTAAATATAGAAACACATAAATATGTTATAATATGATGAAAACCTGTTTTTGGTGGATTGCTGATTCTTGTTCTTTTATTTGTTTAGAATGTGACATGTTTGTGAAATGAGATTGGGGTTTAAGAAAAAAAGTGTTTCAGATTTCTTCACTCTAGCAAGTTTATTTTGCCCTATCAGTTTTCAGACTATGCAGAAAGAAATAACTTTTAAGGGGCATATAGAATGGATTAGTCTCTAAGTATTTTATATCGTCAATGTTTAATGCTTAAATTTATCCTAATATGTAGATGGGTTGCTTTACACCACATAAAAGAATGCTAATTAACTTATATGAATACATGAACATTTGTTGGCTTAAAATTTAGTGGATTTATAATTTTTTTAATAGTAAAATGGTTATATGAGATGTTTTTGCATAAATATTTAAATTTGTGTCTTGACCCCACCCAGAAAAGTTAATTCCCCACAAACATTTATGCTTTCACAGCAAGTTCTATGTTGGCTTCCATTAACACAGCTGTTGCATAGCTTTTATATTAGCATTATGCCGCATAAAGAATCATGTAAAGACAACCATGCTTGTATTGTAGAATGAATGATAGTAATTTATTATAAAATGATGGTATATAAAAGAAACATTTTTTGATATATGATTTTCTTGCAGAACGCTTATTACTTTGCTTACAGTCAGCCAAGTTTAAACATTTTGAGAAAACACTTTGCTAGTTGTTGGGTATACATGCCCCTTTAAATACTTAATTGTCACATTTTGTAGATAAGTAGCTTAACAGCTAATCTTCTGAATTAACCTTATTGATGTTGGACAGGTGTTATGAAAAAATAATTCGTTCATATGTATTTACCAGCTTTTGTCATAGGTAAGGTGTATACTAAGTTTTGATTCGTAATAATATTGCTTGATTAACACCTAAAACCTTTTAAAATATATACATGTGAAGTTTTTAAAAAGAAGCATAAATACAGTTCATTTAGGATAAAGTGACAGTGACACAGCAGACAAGTAGAATATCATTTAACTGTAAATTTAATCAATACTGTAAGTCTGGTAATATTCGCTATGATAAAATTTTTGCTAATTTTGCTAATTTGAAAGTCTTTCCGAAAAATTCCTTTCACTACATTTTTCTCTGAGAGAATTCTCCTTTTGCAATAATAAAATTCACGAATAAGTCTGTCTGCGAACAAATCCCGAAATTTTTGTCATGTGAAAATTACCCAATGTACAGTAATGTGAGGATTAAATCTGATCTTTCCTTTTTGTATGTAATGGTGTGTTATGTTGCTGTCACATTGTCCTAGATTAACTGTAAATTAAAATATTAAAGTACGTAGTAGTTTGCATTTATTTCCCTGTCAATATATTTTGTGCCATAGTTATCCCACTATTCCATAATTATAGCACTGGTTTATTTATATATACATGTATATGTTCTGTATATGTATATGGGCCATGACTGCTTTTCATTCTATTTGGACAAGACATTTTTTAAAGGTACTGTTATGTAACTAGATGATGCAAAAAGAGTAAAAAATTTGTCAAGCATTAGTTGGCTCTGCAGTTAAGTGATTATTAAGTGTTTATTTCTTACCCAATTTGCAGCAATTGATTCTGCTTTTGTGTAAAGCACAGATCATAGGCAGCCATCATGTCCATGCAGTCTGATCATGATCTGCTCTGTTTACTCTTCAGTCAATAACTTTTCAGTAATCACCCCTTTGAAACTCCTTTTGTACACATGTGATTAAAAGCCCTATGTAACAATCTTATTTCTACAGACACTTAGTATATCCTGAGATTTAAACTGGTAAACAAAGACCTTGAAGTACCAATTCTAGCAAGGCCCTACTGTGCAAGGACCAGTGTTAGGCTTTTGCGACCAGCAATAGATCTGGGTGAGCCTGCAGTTTCCTGGAGTTGGATATGAATCCATAATGATTTCTTATCCACCACAGATAAACTGACTATAAACTGATTATAGCACTTGCAATTATTATGATGTTTCACATCAATATTGTTTCTGTCTTGTCCTTTAACAATGTCAATAAACCTAAATATCATGATTTTCACAAGGCAGGACTCAATTTAATGATAATTGACTATATTATATTCATTTGATTACGATGGAAATATTTATTTAGCTTCAGGAAGATGAAGAAGAACTACGTCGTGAGGAGGAGGCTTACATTGAGGCAAAGCGTGAAGCGGCACATATAGCCACCCTCCAGAAGCAGAAAGAACAGGCAGCTAAACAAACAAATGGTCCAAAATCCTGGAAGGCAGGGGAAGATGGAGAGTGGGAAGTGTAAGATTTTGTTGTTTTAAACAATATAATAACTTACCATGCGTGCCTGCATGCATGGTCATGTGGTTATGGTCATGCTTTGGATCTGACTCTTTTATTATATGAGAAAGTAGGCAGTTTCTTAAGATAGATGAGAGTCTAGTACTGGTCCTTTCTTGGGAGCACTGATTAGGTAAACTACCTACCTCTAAAAAACTGAAGAAAGCTATTTGTGGTCACATTTTATTTGTTTACAGTTGAACCTTTGTGTATTGTCACCTGGATTAAGTCCACCATTCAGTGTAAGCAACCACTACTGTTACACTCTGAATAGTCACGCTGTATTCTTCAGCCTCAAGCTTTAAATGGCGAATTTTCTTGCAGAACACAAATTTTATGGCAGAAGTTTTTCCTATGATGTAATACACTACTCACAGCTTGATAAACAGTCCAGTCAGTCCAGTAGAATGATACTGGCCCTTTCTGGCCTCATGTTTATTAGATCTTTATGAATTTTGGTCAGAATGATTGTCTTCATGTGGTCTAGGTCGAGTATGAATATTGGTCATCTTGGATGGAAAACTAGGTCACCAGGTCAAATCTAAAAAAAAATCTCGAGTATGAAAGTTGTGTAGTAAAACTGCAGTTTTCATTGGATCTTTATGAAACTTGGTCAAACTGATTGCCTTGATGAAGTCTAAGTCAAGTTTGAATATGTGTCACCTGGTCAAATCCTAGGAAAACTTTGAAAACCATAATGCGGACCATGTATACAGTTTTGCATGTATATTTAAACTCTGACCTTATCCTACTGACCTACTTACTTGTTTTTGAAGCTACTGCAATGAAATTTGATCTGTATGGATAGTTTTGAATGCAGTTTCAACTTTTTTGACCTTGGCTGACCTTGACCTACTGACCTATTTTTGTTTTTGAAGCTACATCAAGGAAATTTAGCCCAAATGCACATTTCAACTTTGATCTTTGGCTTAGTTTTTTTTCCAGCTAGAGAGATGAATTTGACTACTGCAGTTTCAAACTAATTTCCAAAATTCCTGCGACTGACCTTGATTATGATCATTTGACCAATTTTCTTGTTTTGAAGTGCAATGATACTCAGATGAGAGATATAGCTATGGCCGTCATAGCCCTCCTGTTTTCCTCTAAGGGAGGTTGGCACAATTTTCATGCTTCTCCAGTAATTAATTGGCTAGGTGATATATGTAAGATCTGAATTAGTTGCCAGTGTCTGTATTAAAAATTGCTTACATGTTAATGTAGTCATTATAAATGCAATTGTAGAGCTGGTGGAGAGGATGATTTTGAGATGTTCTTGGAGAGTGTTCGGGAACGTTCCGTAAAAGCAACTGCCCATCTTAGGAAAGGTAATTATATTGTAATGGTCAATATTCATTTATATAGTAACTGTTTTCCAGGAGTTACTTTCTGCCTTTAATGAATTGGAAAATTGAATATTTTACTAATTAATGAAAGCATTTAATTTGTGCTAAAAATGTAGGTTTTCATATGAAATATTAAAGTTGCACATGACAAGTTTGAAACCTGTGAATGTTAAGTATGGTAAATATACTTTTGTAATCCTTCTAATTTACTGTAAATTGGGTAATATTTGCAATGATTTCATTTTAGCTATTTTTTGTGAATTTCCCACTTTGCTAATTTAAAAATCTCGCAAAAGATTCATTTTACAAGATTTACAGAACCATAAGAGAATTCTCTTTCGCAAATTAAAAATTCCCAAGTAAGTCTGTCTGCTCACAAATCACGAAATTTTTGTCACGCAAAAAATACCCAATTAACAGTAATTTGCTGATGCAGATTATACATTGTAATTCTGCTTAGACAAGTTTTGTATCAATAAATGTATTAATTTGTAGTAAAAATGATCCAATCTAACAGATTTTAGTAATATCTAGAAAATATAATTGTAAAATTTCAAACTTAAGAAAGTATTTAACCCTTATCCTGCAAGTTGCAAATGACTCGGATGCCACCTCTGTGGTCGAGTTGTTGGGAGTTGCTGATTTGATTTGATTTGATCACTGGGGACCTCTCATTGATTGAGGGTCATGGGTTTGAGCCCTGCAACAGACCATGTCTCTTGTGAGAAAGATGGCAGTTTATTTTATTGGAAGATAGGGGTTCTTGTACTGGTCCTTCACTGGAATGATTGGTTAGGTAAACTGTCTACCTGTAAAAATGACTTAAATACCGTACAGTTAAAATGGGCATTTAACCCCTTACAAACAAACAAAGTATTGATTCTGCCTGCTGTGATCAATGTAGACCACAATTGATCTGCATATCTGTGCAGTGTGATCATGATCTGTATTGTTTTTTATTCAGTCTACAATTTTTCACTGATCACTCTTTTGAATAAGTAAAGAACATTACACACCATACTCAGGTGTACACAGGAACTCAGTACAGCTATGGGTATTATTCTAGTATACAAGACTGCATAATATGCTGTTTTCTCAGCCCAGGCTAGGTATAACAACCTTTAAATAGCTATTGCCTTTATTGTACTGAAATCATGAAAGAAATTTAAAGACTTCTAGTTTTTGTGCAAGTCTTCCTTTTATGGCTAATAAAGGATGATCCTAAACATTGTTTCATGAGAAAGAATTTATACCAACTGATTAAATGAAAATAACAAGAGTTGTTCACCTTTTACTACACTCATGAAATATAAAACAACAAATAGTTAAGGAAGAATATTTGCTTTAGCAAAACACTGAGTGATGGCTCTGTTACTATTTTGCAAATGTACTGATAGAAGATTTGACGTGAATGTTTTAATGAACTAAACTGATTAAATTGATATAAAAAAGTACAGATATAAACCTGTCCTAATTTCTGCTGATATCTTGTTATGCTGATAAAGTAGTAATTGTGTTTTGTACTTTTATTATCTGCAATACAATCACTGTAAAGAAGCTAATTTTCAGTTTGCCAAAATTAGACGAAATTCTGAGAAATTTTCATTTTCTTGGACAAAAACGCAGTAATGAAAATCTTGCAAATAAATCCCAATTTACAGTTTACGGATAGATTTATTCATTCTATTAGTTTTGTCAGTAGTGTTTTATTGCTTTTCAAGTTTTTATGCCCCCGAAGGGTGGCATATTAAAATCGCACCGTC
>JAUMHA010364672.1:0-27147 GCA_032359765.1 Saxidomus gigantea | reverse complement strand
ATGGTAACTCTGTCATGCATGGAAGGATTTTAAAATTACATGGCACAATTGTTGAGCACATGGAGAGGACACAGACACCTCTTTCGGGGGCATTTGTCACTTGTGAGGGACAACTCTTGTTTTCACAATATATGAAAAGTTACGGTTCTGTATTAGAAATATTTTGCAGTGGTATGCAACATCCATTGATTCATTAAGCGATTGGTGGTGCACATCATGGTAGTCAAACTCGACACAAATAATTAAGATAAACTGCTATAATGTTTGGTGTCAAATAATGATGTTAACCGAAATAATAAAAAGAGTATTTGAAAAAAGAGTTAAACTATATCTGTTTTTACTTAGGGTATGCCAGCATGACATTTGGCTCATCAGATACTGTACTAAGACTTGAAGACATATCTGGTGATTCAACTGCTACTTTACATGTGACACATCAGCAAGTGGTCCGTGCTGCAGTTGTTGAGGGCATTCCTGGAAGTTTCACAACGAATGTTAACTTTATTGTTGGTGAAAGCGCAACACTTCATGTACCTAAACTATTAATTGTTGCTGGTGTTACCCTCGATATTAAAGGCACGTGTACATTCAATGATATCATTATTGAAAATGGTGGAACATTTAAAGGCTACGAAACAACATTCACATCAGTTTATGCTGATGGAAAGTATACTTCTACAAGTAACCCAGGCAGTTATTCTCTCAGTTCTATGAAATTAAAAGCTGGAGCTAATTTCATTCTGCCCGATGGTGGTTTGAAAATAGTAATTGGGACTCTAGAACTAAAGAGATTCGTTGTGCTTGATTCCGACTTTGTAGAGCTCATTGCGGTTACAGTAATTCTTGAAAGAGGGGCAGCTTTCAGTACCAATGGAAAGGCAGCTGGCAATAGCCCTCTTATACCCATTAGTGCACATGGAACAGGAAAGAATGGGGGTGCCCACGCAGCTGCTGGTGGAGTTGCTAATGGTGCCACAACTGAAGATGCATCAAAACCCTATGGTACAATTTATAAACCTTTAACCCCAGGGGCTTCAGGTGGGCAAGGAGGATCTGGTGGTGGTTACATTCACATTGTTACCGACGAGCTCATCCTGGGAGGAATTTTAAGATCGTCTGGTGATGACTCGTCGGCAGGTGGAGGTGGGGCTGCTGGTAGCATATATGTGATTTGCAGCTTTGCTCTTAAAGGTCTTGGTATAATGGAGGCAAAAGGAGGTTCTGTTTCTTCATCTTCTGCAGGAGCAGGAAGTGGAGGCCACATTGCCGTAGAAATGAAATCAGATGAATACCAGGGCAAGTATAGTGCTGCTGGTGGAACTTCACCGGCACGACATGGTGATGGGGGCCCTGGATCTATTTATCTCAACTCTGACAATTATGGTGAAAAGCTGACTTTAGACAATGAAAATGGTCAGACTGATTATTACACTACATTAAACGAAACCACTTTGGATCTCACTTTTGATTTAGTTGATATTTATAACAATGCAAAACTCCAACTGAATAAAGATGGGAAAACTAGAAGGCTTGATATCAGGAAAGTGAACGGTGATGGGACTGGTCTTATTAGAATTCAGGCCGACCAGTTAGGTACACTTGAAAGATCAGTTACTGAAACCAAAGCAAATTCAAAACTCAAGACTAATTTAGAATTGCATAATGGCGGAGAATTTATCATGTCAGAAACGGTCACTATTCTAGGACTTGGAAATGTTGCACTTGATTTGAATGGAGTTTTGCGAGGAGTATCAAATCTTTTCCTAGGACCAAACAGGAAAATGAGAATGGGATCTAAAGCAAAGATAGTTACCTTTACAGCAGCTGACTTGTCCAAAATTGATTATGTCAACTTTGGAACCCTTCAGCTTGAGCCTGGCAGTAGCATTGAATATGATCCAGATACAGGAGCCAATATTAAAGCAAGCAATATCAATCTGAAATTTGCAACTAAAATATATGCAGACTATTTTAATGTCACCTCATCCAATTTAGATCTTGAACTAGAAAGTGACTTAAGTTGTTCCAGTGGAAACCGACCTGAATCAAGTACAATGGATTTCACAACAGGATCTGGTGTGTCTGCAAGTGGTAAAAACGGTGGTGCAGGACACGGAGGTATTGGAGGTGGTTCGAAGTCTGTTTATGGTACATCATACAATTCATTGTATAGGCCAACTATAGCAGGAAGCAGAGGGACATATAACTCAATAACAAAACAGAAAACTGGCGGAAGAGGTGGGGGTTGGGTTCATATTAGAATTGGAAACTTATTCATAAATGATGGTACTTTATCTGCTGATGGTGAAGTGGCAACTTCAACAGGTGGTGGTGGTAGTGGTGGAAGTGTACTGATTGAAGTATATGAGTTTGAAGGGTATGGGGAGATATCGGTAGTAGGTGGCGCTGGTAGGACTAACAATGGTGCAGGCTCAGCAGGACGTGTAGCCATAAACAGTACCTTGCCGATTGAATATGAAGGCGCTTATGTTATGTATGGTGGGGCTGGACCAGATGACACACAGAGTGCTGGAGGTGGTACAGTATACCTTGAGGACATTAGGTCAGCTAAACCATACAAACGTCTCCTTCTGGACAACAACGGAAGGCCTTATGACAAGTATGCAACTATTGATGAAAGTTTCACCTACCATTACTTTGATGAAATGCATCTTGTGAGTCAAGCTTCTGTTCACTTGATTGATGATAACCGGAACACTATTCTAGAAATAAACAGTGTTTATGGTGACGGCACAGGCTTGATCCATTTACACAAAAATCAGATTCTTAAAGCTGAATATAGACCATTAGTTAGAAATGCATTTCTTACAGGGGTTAACTTTATCATAGATTATGAATCAGAAGTCTATTTCCCATCAATAGTGTATGTGTATGGTAAAGGAGTGTTCTTGTATGGTCAGACTGAAAGCAGGTCTTTGGCCTTGTTTGGACGACTCACCGGTATATCTGACCTTATCCTTGGGTTTGAAACTCTAATTTACTTTGGAGACCATGCCCACACAGCAGCCATAGATCCCAACACGCAGACACATTCAAACATTGATCCTAGTGGAACTGTAACGTTTGGTACAGTAGACTTGAGAAGTTATTCGGAAATAAAGTATTCTCCAGATAAGACTGTGTTACAGAAGATTGCAAAAATAGATGCACGGTACCGATCTATGATCTCAGCAGAGAGCATTACAATACAGACTGGTATCCTGAACATAGAAGCAGGAGCTACACTGACAGCATCGGCATTGTATCGACCAGAGGACACTTTTGATGAGCCACTTGGACAAGGAGTTAATGCAGTCGGAGGTAATGGTGCAACCGGTAGTGGCTACGCATCAAAAGGAGGAGGTTAGTTTTAGAACTACACTGAATTTGAACTGACGATACACGTTTCCTGATTGATATAAATAAGATACAAATGCTGAAATACTAATACAGGCAGAGATTTGCTTTCTTCAATGTCTCTTTAACTCAGCCAATAAAAAGTACATACTTATAACTATTGGGATCGCCATGTGTCTCATGTCCATCATATATCTATATAGTAGTTTTCTCCCCAGTAACCATTGATTACATTTTGAATTGGGACGATTTTTATGTGTCCCTTTACGAAGATTGTTCAAGACATTGATTTGTCAAGACATGTCCTCCAGAGGGAGTGACTGGTTTCCATGTATAGCTATATAGGAAACTTAGAATTTTCTGATGACATTTTAGTGTGGTGTACTTAAATTGGCATTGTCACGAAGAGCAGTGGTACTCAGCGTGGTGTCGTGATGATGCTTTTGCTTATATATCTGCATAACTGTGTTATATTTTTAGTATTTTAAACAAATTGGTTGATTTATGTTACCTTTGAATTTTAGGATTGTACGGAGCGGATAAGTCTCTGATCAGAGATGGGGGTAATTACTACGGGAGTCTATACTTACCTTCGCACAGAGGGAGTAAAGGTGGAGACGGTACAGGTAGTGCAGGCGGTCAAGGTGGTGGCTTAATCAGTCTCAAGGTTTATATGAATATAATATATACATATACCTTATTTCAATGAACATTCCGTATATTTTCTGGCTATTGCAAAAGTAAGGGATTTGTTAGCCACACAGGAAGCTGACTGAAAGAACATTGATGTCACAAAGTAGTAATAAAAGCAAAAATAAGGGACATTTAATGGTCATAGTTTTTGTTTAGAGGGACACTCTACATCTAGCAGATTATATTCTCGAAACATAAATTATGTGTTCAATGAACGTAAAATATTAAATAATACAACTTTAAACGCTGGTTTTACCTATAATCACTGGAATGCATAGCTTAAACCTTTAGGTTAAGTAACAATACTTGCAAATATTCTATAATCTATGTTTTTGAAGTTATTTAGTTTGACACCAGTTATAGTGTCTCTTTAATGTTTTAAGAAAAAAGGGAGGGTCCCAAGTAAAACAAATATAGTTTCAGTTCTTATGTAGCACAACATTCTATAAGAAGACTTAGAACATACAGCTTAAACATTTCAGGAATTCTTAAATCAGTTAAAGAATGCGCCATGAGATTTATGTTTTCCAGGTCTTTACAAAATATATATATAAAATATACACACGATTTGACGGGCCGTATTATTGGATCACCTGAGACGGGCTGGTGGCATCCACAAAGTCGTCCACTCTCTAACTTCCCAACTCTCATCGAAACTTCGCAACACTTGCTAAGAATGTTTATCGACATAATAACTCTGCCAAATCGCCCGAGTCGCAGCGGAGTTATTGCCCTTTAAATGCCAAAATTGAGGCAATTTTTGAGTTGTCTCTGACTTAAATATTCCTAACCAATCTTCATTTAAATTGTTGTGAATGTATTTTGGCCTTATATCTCGACCAAGTTCGATAGCCAGTCAAATCGCCCCCAAGTTATTGTCCTTTACATGCCAACATTGGACAAATTTAGAGTTGTCTGCTCTCTTACTTTGACTATTCATAAACACTCTACTAAATTTGCTGCGAATCATTATAGATATTGTACCTAGGCCAAGTTTGAGAAGTAGCCATATTGCCCAATTTCTCCAGAGTTATTGCCCTTTATTTACCATGATTGGACCAATTTTTAGTTGTCCGCTCTCTAACTTACTTGCGTTTACGTTGTATTGCATTCATGTTACTACCGTTAATGTCATCATCACTGATTGAAAATTATGTCAATATTAACCCCTCACAAAATAGAGTTGAAATGTAGCAATGTAAACCCAACAAAACATGTTTTAATTATTATACTATTTCCCTAAAACTTGACGGGCTAATTTTGTAACAGATTGGCACTCTTGTTTTCAAAGTGTTCTTTTTACATTAGCCATATTTCGTATTAAAATGTTTAAACTATGAAAATGAACATTTCTTCAATATGTGTAACTTCAACAATACCGAAGGTAAGTCTTTGCAGGAGAGGAAAATCTAAGTATCCATCAGTTATCTGAGAGAAAAGTTCAGAACGACACAGTGTATGTGAATAAATGTGGCATTTACGAATATGATGTTACAAAGTTTCTTTATTTGCAATTATTACCACTGGTAGTCTGAAAAGCAATTACTTAAAACTGTTTTACTGGGTTAGTATATCTTCAGAATAAATTTCTTTTATTTATTAAAATAAAATATTACTTTCATTGAGCCCCTTTATACCTTTAATACATAATAAACATGAAATTGCATTCAACTGAACAGTATACATTTACAATTAAGATTGTCGTATTTTTGTAACTTTGTATAACCAGTTGCTGACAGTACAGTTGTTGCCCACAGGTTACTACCGACTTGTTGGTAGATGGAACAATATCAGTAGATGGCTCACATGGTAGCAATGATGCAGCCGGTGGTAGTGGTGGAACAATATACATTGAGTAAGTGCGTTTTACGTTTAAATTAATAATCATATTCTTATAAGAGTCTACATGATAAATTGTTTGAGAAGAATGGAATTAAAGTTAATTGTTTGGTCATGCTTTTTCACTATTATCCAAAATTACATTTAAGAGAAAGATGAATGCATACATTTATTTGCCTAACTTTCTTACAGATCCATCAACCTTGAAGGACATGGAGTGCTACAAGCTCATGGTGGGAATGGTTACTGTGGTGGATCAGGGGGCAGGATTGCTGTGTACCTGGAAACACAGATCTACTTCCACGGTAGTCACAAGTCACTGGGAGGGGACGGCCAAAGAGATTATCTCAGTGCAGGAGGACCTGGTTCTGTCTACGTAAAGGATACTAGGTTTGAAAGGATAATTCAAGCATTAAGCTCAAATAACCATGATCATAACATCTTTATTTGACCACAGCATTTACAAATCTTGACTACTGGAGTTCTTACCAGTACTCAAAATGTTGTATTCACATTCTACCACCAATATGTTCAACAGCAAAACATCCGAGACATCAAATAATTTGTTGTACCGATTTTGCCGTGTACTAATATGTCCTGATAGCATTGTAAGAATCCCGAGCCGTTAAGCGATTTGACATACAACGAACACAGAGTACATGTAAAAATGTATATGGCATATATGTATTATGACATAGCTATTATATGAATTAAGTCAGTCATTTTTGTTCACTACAGCAACATTCATTGTAGGTGCTAGGTAAAGTAAATATACTCATGGCTCGAGACGTACACATTAAATATATACGGGGGTCGATAAACAAATTGGAAAACAAGAATTTGAGCTGCGGTATTTTATAAGACATTCTTCAAACAATACTAGCCACTTTTGTCGTTATTTCCTTCATTTTTCTATAAATGTTTTATAATTACAGGTTTTATGACATATTTATTATGCCCCCTTCGAAGAAGCGGGGATTTATTGCTTTGCACATGTCGGTCGGTCAGTCGGTCACTATTGATTTTGAGGTCAGTAGATCAAAGGTCAAGGTCACAGTGACCCAGAATTGTTAAACGGTTTCCGGACGATAACTCGAGAACGCGTGGGCTTAGCATCTTGAATCTTGATGTGAAGGTTGGTCATGACCAGCAAATGACCCCTATTGATTTTAAGGTCAGTCGGTAAAAGTTCAAGGTCACAGTGACCGGGAAAAGTAGAATGGTTTCCGGACAATAACTTGAGAACACGTGGGCCTAGCATCTTGAAATTTGATGTGGAAGTCGGTCATGACCAGCAGATGACCCCTATTGATTATACAGTCAGTAGGTCACAGTGACATGGGATAGTAAAACGGTTTCTTGATGATATCTTGAGAACGGGTGGGCCTAGCATCTTGAAACTTGATGTGGAGGTTGGTCATGACCAGCAGATGACCCCTATTGATTTTGAGGTCAGTAGGTCAAAGGTCAATTATTTAATTTTTCTTTTTAAGGCCAAATATTTTAAAAATTTTCTTAAGACCAACCATTTGTTTTTAAAGGCCAAAAAATGTTTGTTTTTTAAGGCCAAAAAAATGTTTGTTTTTTAAGGCCAAAAACAGTGACTTTTACTTAAAAAACGGGTCCTTGGATAGTTCGACTTTTTCCACATTACTGATTGCATCAAAATACATGTTTTACCAACTGCTCTTGTTTCTCATTAGTTTATAACAATTTATTTTAGCTCGATTTTGAAGAAAGCTTGAAGCTTATCGAGACACGCTCGAGTCCGCTTCCTGGAAAAACCAGTACTAGTGTTATATGAGGAGGTACGGTCGTGACCCTAGTGGGGCTCGAACCCGCAACCTCCGGGATGTGCGGCAGATACGTTTACCTCTAACTCAACCGCTCCTTCTCATTGGTGCCAGTTAAAAAATGTAAAACCTATGTAATTTGATAACTTTCCAGAAATTCTCGCATGTATGAACAGTTCCACATTGACAACAAAGAGAGATCCTGGGACCATCAATATATCCTAGATGAATTTATTGGCAAAACTGTAAAAAAGAATTACTACTTTGATGAGATACACCTAACTAGAAATGCTTCAGTACAACTAAAGAGTGGTGACAATATCTCTAGAAATCTAACATGCAATAAGATCTATGGAGATGCTTCAGGCAGGATATATCTAAAGGTTTGTCTACAGTTGTAATGAACTACTGACTTGGTTGTTCAAAAAACTGATTCCTGTGTCGTCTGCAGTGAAAGCAGCAGGGAGGCATTTTCGATAGGTCTGCCCGTCACGCTAAACCTATATAAACCTATATAAACCTATATAAACGGTAACATTGTATCGGGCAAAGCGACTGATTCAAATGTCATAACACAGACAGCAATACAAAGAACATATAACGAAACCTTTGCATAAATATTAGATAGGTTTTTCTATTTTTATTTTCAAACAGATCATTCTGTATAACCGATAACCCAGTTAAGGTTGTATAACTACGGCATTTTGTGAAACAAAATATACGAGAAAGGGAAAATGAGGCGAAGTGTAGTGTGCAAAACCATAACTATGTCTTTAGTAATTTACTGCCTTTTTTCTATATATTTTGTAGTTGTGATTGGTAAGTTTACATGCAATTTTCAAAAGATATTTTCTTTTAAGAATCTTTACTGCAGAATGATGTCATTCAGCCAGCCACATTGGTGTTACATGGAACACTCTTGTTTTTGACTGATTATGAGTTTTGACTGCAACTGTCTTACATTGTTACATGTCCGGAAGATAGCATGTTGAAAACAACTTCATCTTGTTGTTCAAATTTGCCATACAACAAGTTTATAAATTTTTAATGATTCTTTAGTTTTCATTTATGACAGCCCAAGTTGTCACACTGTTTCATACTCTTTCGTTTACATGTTATTCATTGAACATTAGTACCTGTTTCTGGAACTGATTTCAGATTTTTCGTTTTTCATTGATATGCAGGTAGGTTAATGCATTTTTATGGTCAACCGTCATGTTACATATTAAGTAACACAATTTAAAACCCAATCTGCCTTCATGATGTATGCTCAAGGTTTATTTATGTTACAGGCCAACCAAACAGCCTACTTAGAAGAGTATCAATCCCTTACAAAACTTCCAATCAATTTATGGATCGACCAAGCTTCAAGAGCTTTCCTTTCACCACTTATATATATCCTTGGCATTGGAGAGATCGCTTTGAAATGGAATGGAGAAATGATTGGTGTACGTCACATTAGAATAGTTCCAGGTCGTGTCATCAGCATCGAGAGTCAGGCTATGACAAGCTACATTCAAGATGGTATACTTGTTATAGGTACACCAGGGGCATTTCAATTTGCAACAATGGAATTAGGTGCCAAGGCAGTTCTAGGATTGCCTCCACCAATGCCTTTGCTCTTGACTGTTGGAATACTGGTAAGTAAAATTTAATAAATGTATAAACTATTTTGATTTCTGTTACCAATGTTATTTATATGCTAGGATGTACTTGGCATGCATTTCAATCCGCCTAGGCAATTTTTGCTAGAGTCAGTTCATTTATGAACTAAATGAAAACAATATTTTTGTTTGATGAAATACAGATTTACTCACTTTCTTTAGACTCATTATAAAACTAGATACCGATAAGTAACAGCATTTGCTAGCTTGCTTAATTACTGTCTTCTTATTGCAGGACATCAAATACGAGGCCGTATTTAAGGCAGACTCGTACAGGGTTCTTGCTACAGACTTCTACCTTGAACCACTGGCTCAGTTTGTTTGTGTAGGAACAGCACGGGAATCCCAGACTGGGGATTCTTCTAACATTGGAGCTGGTGCCGGTCATGCCTCTATGGGTGGTGGATGTGAGTGATATACACATATCTTTTTTTTGTCAGATTCAGATGGCTGGGCATATATGCCATTGATGTAAATTAGAATATTCTAAATTACTCTTAAATCAGATAAGGTTCGGCATGTAGTTGTACGTCAATCAACGACTTAGTACTCATAATTATAGTCTATACAAGTCTCACAAATTAGGAGAAATATTTTTCATGTATTTGTATGTAGACTTAGCTCTTTTCAGAACTTTTTTGAAAATTTCTCCTACTCGGTCTCCAAAATTATGTTGACATTGAAACAAAACTGCATTTATTTGCCATTGTTATAATTTGATAACGAAATTTAAACGGTGATAATTAGTTAAAAATAATGATCAGAAAGTTTCTTGACTCTTTGATCGATTGGTTTATAGTATGGATTGGTAAAGTCATTTGTGTTCAGTTTCATATTTAATCACATTATTTACAGATGGCGGTGATCCTACAGTTGGTGGTGTAGCTTACGGGTCTATATATACACCTAGTGAGATGGGTAGTGTAGGTGGTGGTGCCAAGGGCGGTCGTGGTGGTGGTAAAGTAAAAATCCGAGTCCCAGCTGAATTCTTACTGGACGGTAACATTATAGTAGATGGAGCAGATGGTGGAACGATCAGCGGGGGTGGAAGTGGAGGCTCTGTTTTCATCGAGTCAGGTATAGTACCCATAAACATTCCATTGCTTTGCAACATACATGTCTTTTCGAAAACCTTAAAAGTTTAAAACAGTACAAAATATCCTATGCTAAATAAACCACTGTTATAAATAATTCATAATAATAGTCCGGCTTTATTGAACTATGAGAAAAATGTCCTTCGTCTTAACCCCATCCCTACCACCTGCTATATGAATAGTGGTAGAAACATGAGGAAGCAAATTAACTAAGGGTACAACTGTTTTAAATATATAGGTTTAAACATGTGATTGTGTGATTTACATTTGATCTGCCATTTCTAAGTGGTATAAACTAGTAAATACAGTTTATATTTTCATTCTACGTGTTTCACAGGTCATCTGTCAGGACATGGACAGGTCTCGGCAATTGGAGGTAGAGGTCATGGGTCAGCCGGCGGCGGTGCTGGAGGTAGGATTGGCATTCATACCTGGGACTCAAACTACTATAAGGGAGCTTTACTGGCATATGGGTCTGGGGGCACTTCGAGCGGGGACATTGGAGGACCAGGATCAGTATTTTTGGAAGATAAAATGGATGCTTACACATACCAGAGCAGGTAAGATAGCTACAGCTTCTTTCTTATTATACCCCCCAAACACTGTGTGTAAGGGGGGTATACTGGATTCAGCTTGTATTTCCGTCCGTCTGTCTGCCTGTAGACGGAATCTTGTGGACACTATATTTAAATCTCCAAAACCCCTAGTCAGAATTTAATGATACTTCACAGAAGTGAAAAGTACTATGCCTAGTTGTGCATGACCCATGTTTCGGATCACTAGGTCAAAGGTCAAGGTCACAGGGGCTCGATATAGTAAATTCTTGTGCGCTCTTAATCTCCTAAACCCCTGGTCTGAATTTAATGATACTTCACAGAAGTGATAAGTACCATGCCTAGTTGTGCATGGTCCAATAATTACAAATGTTACATAAATTTTATAAACTGTGTCAGTATCTATCAACATAATATGTTGTTACCTCCAAACTTATGTTAATTATGAGTGTATAATAATTATACTTTCTCGGCCAGTTAATAACGGTCAATATTTCGAGATAAATATTTGAAAAGAAAAACAAGGATTGAATTTGTTTTCCTGATGCACATGTCACGATACGGACTTGATCATGATTGGACAAGAAATTTGTAAGCGGCCGAATACATGTAGCTCAGTCAGGAGAGCCTTTGCCTTGTAAGCAGGGAAAGCGAAGGGTCCTGGGTTCGCATCCCGGTCAGGGTGCACATTTATCTCACCCTGTGATATTTGGTGCCTTTAACTTTACAGAATTTTTTAATATGAAATTTAGCTACCATCTCTTTCATACACTCAAAATCGCGCCGGTCACCTTTTCTATAGATAGTTCTTGTTATTTTTATGTGACCTTTTTTAACAATTTAAATTGCATACAGTGATAACGCACAATGAGAGGACATTTAGTGCCCAAATATTAAAACTCTGTCCTGTCTTATTTTTAAATTATCCCCCTTTTTTACAATTTCTTGTCCGGAGTATAACTATAAAAGTACTGAAGGAAATTCGTTCAAAGTGCATACAATGAGCTGGACATTACCGGGAAGTGCCGTGTACAAGAACAATAAGCCCATGATATTCTTGTCTGGAACATAACTGCAAAATATAAAGACACTACTAAAGGACAATGAGAGGAAGTGCAGTATACAAGAACCATAACTCTTCCTTGCCTAATTTTTTAATTATCCCCTTTCGTACATTTTCTTGTCCGAGGCATAACTATTAGGTCGCTTAAGGAAATTCTATCAAATTGCATACAGTGAGAGACATTAAATGAAAGTACAGTACCCAAGGACCATACCACTATATTGCCTTATTTGTGAATAATCTCCCTTTATTTTCTGTAAATTTTCAGTCAGATAACCTTGCTTCATTATGCAATGATTTATACCAACATTTGAATATCGTTATTTTTTACTATTTTTGATGAATAGTAGTGCAATGCACAGGAACCGTATTCAAGCCTCACCGCATTGGGTGCATTCGTCAGTTACGAGTGACAGCTCTTGTTTTAAATAATTTTGAATAATGTTTTTTAGATGCACGCCGCTATCAGTTTAAAGTATCTTCCCGTCTTTAGCCAAAATCATATTCACTCTGACCATATGAAAGAGGATACATTCAAAGTAGTTCTTTGAAATGTTCAATGTTGTAATGAAATTTGTTGATTTAGTTTATCTAAAGATAGACTTTTATCTGAATCTATGAATCTTTTCTCGTTGTATGTTGTCAGACTTTACATTGATGGACAAAACTTGGTGCTGCCTAAACCATTAGTTGTCAATGAAATCAATCCAAGACATGTACGAGAGGCAGCTAAAGGGTTCGAAACATCAAATAAAGCTCAACTTGACTTTGAACACGTTGTGTTGGTTCAACAGGTAACTACCTATGTTTTTGTTTTATCAGATTCTTATTAATGACTAAATTCTTAAAGTGAAAAAGATATATTTTTGTTAAAAATAATTCATCAGGTCATTCAATAAGGCCAGATTAACCGTTGATTGCTAAAGTACATTGTACACCATGTACAAACAACAGTTTTTTTCATTTTTATAAAAAAAAATTAATATAATTTAAAGATCATAATGAATAGTTTATACCAGAAGTATGATTTTCCTCTTTTAGTCCATTTTGTTTAGCAATTTATGATGTAACAAACCAAGAAAAAACAATAATGCATAAACCATCTCTTACAAGTACCATTTAAAAATTATCTTAAAACATCGTATCAGAATACATAATTTATAGCATTTCTGTCATTGGTGTGTGTCTAATTAAAAAGTTAGCCTTTGACACAACATGTTTACGAAATGTTTTTCATCAAATAACTGTTGATAAAATTCATGTTGAAGCCATTAATTCCAATCTTTTGATTTGTATATTTATAGTGAAGCTTTAGTTTGCAGGCTTTGAATAATGATGTTTAGACAAGAGATTTCTACTTTTTTGAAAGTAGGAATAGGGAAGAGACTTATTGTTTGTCTGTCCGTCTGTCCGTCTGTCCATTTGTCCGCATTACATTTGTCTGCTCTTCGTAACTTAAAAACTCATTCTTGGATTTTACTCAAACTTGATCGGAAACATCTGTATGAAGTGTACAATGTAGTTGTGCATATTGTAATTTGGGATCAAACGATCAAAGGTCGATGTTAAAGGGGCCTTTAACTTAAAAATCTTGTCCACTCTTCATCTCCCAAACCCTTGTTGGATTTACATCAAACGTGAAGCATCAATATGAAGTCTAGTTGCGCATATTACAAGATGGAGTCATATAATCAAAGCTCAAGGTCACAGGTGCCGGAAATATGAACACAATCTTGTTCGCTCTTCATCTCCAAAACTCATGTTGGATTTTCATCAAACTTGGTTGGAAACATCTGTATGAAGTGTATGTGTGCATATTGTAATTTGGTGTCATATGGTTCAAGGTCAATATCACAGGGGCCTGAAACTTGAAAATATTGTCCGCTCTTCATCTCAAAAACCCTTTGCATATTACAATGTGGGGTCATATGGTTATGGGTCAAAGTCTCAGGGGCTAAAATGTGAATTAAATATTGTCTGCCCTCATCTCCAAAACCCCTTTTCACCAAACTTGGTAGAAAAAATCAGTATGCAATCTAATTGTGCGTAGTGTAATTTGGGGTTATTGGTGAAATCCGGGCATATTACGAATTGGGGTCAAATAATCGATGGTCAAGGTCACGGGGCCTGAAATGTGTTGAATATTGTTGGCTCTTTATCTCCAAAACCCCTCGTTTGATTTTCATTAGACTTGATAGGAAGCATAAGAATTAAGTCTAATTATGCGTTTTGTAAAATAGGGTCATATGGTCCAAGTCAAGGTCACAGAGGCCTGAAACGTGAAAAAGTATTGTCCGCTATTCATTTCCAAAACCCTTAGTTAGATTTTGATCAAACTTGCTGGCAGTATGAAATGTACATACACATATTACAATTTGGTGTCATATAGTCAAAGGTCACATGGGCTTGAAATGTGAAAAAATCTTGTCCGTCCACATCTCCAAAAAACATGTTAGATTTTCATCAAACTAGGTGGGAAGTATCAGTATTAAAGGTATTTGTGTATATTGTAATTAGGGGTCATCATATGGTCAAAGGTCAAAATCAAAAGGACTTGTAGATAGAAAATCTTGTCTGCACTTCATGTGCAAAACCCCTCATTAGATTTTCATCAAACATGGTGTGAGGCATAGGTAGGAAATGTAGTTGTGCATATTATAATTACGGGTCATTTTAGGGTTTCTTACCCAAGTGAGTTTATTTTATGGGTGGTTGTCCTGCCCGTGAATTTTTTAATCTGGGGAGGGGGCATTTAAAAACGTGTTTTTTGTTTACTCAACAAACAATTCTAGCTGTACTTTGAAAATAGCATTTTAACTGAAAAGTGGAAAATAATGAGAGATAAACAGTTTGAATTGTGTCTGTAACATATACAAATTTTCCTTGATATTAAACTTCTTAAATCTAAGCATCGTTTTTATATTTACGTTTTATTTCAGGCCATGTTAGAAATTGGCCCAGGTAAAGATAACCTTACATCTCTGAACATAGATTATGTAATGGGAGATAAAACAGGGTACCTGCACATGAAGCTAAGTCAGACAGCTTGCTTGGAATATTCTGCATACTCTCTTCTACGATCTACACCACCCATAAACTTCCGTATTGACCAAGGTTCACAGATTTGGCTGTCATCAGATTTCAAAATTTTTGGGACCCATGTTCCAGCATTCCAGGTAAAGTACTCTACAATTGAAAAAAACAATTTCAAAAGGTAACAAGCTCCACATAAATATGTATCTAATGCGTAAGTTTTGCATGCTCCTAGTGAAGAAATGATGTGATAAATTAATTTTTGAGATTTTGATGTCATTTGATACGTATTTAGTTATTGCAAACAGACCATCCAAAAGATTCAGATTATTTCTTTTCAAATGTAAAAATACTGATAATTAAATATGTATAAGGGCACTATAGAAATAGTAAATCCTCTGGAATTACTTGATTATGCTAGTAGAAAAATAGTTAATAAATGTGAATTTTGTTTGAGGTACATAAATATACTTCTTATTGTGTGTATGTATTAGTGAAATAAGACATCGCTTTGGAATGGGGTTGTGCAAATACTAACCAGAAGACAAAATTAATGATGTTGCGAATTTAAAATTGGCAATTTGTATTGAATTACAGCTTGATGGATTGTTGATTGGTGTATTAAACTTGACACTGGAAGAGGACAGAACGATGTACATATCTGATACAGCATCAAATGGTAGAATTAGCAATGACGAGCTGCAAACTTTTGAAAATGGTAAACTAACATGAGCACATTGTTTTGTTTTATTTTAAAATATCGAGCTCATGAAGGGACGGCCATTTTAAACATAGCATATGTGCTTATTCTTAAACTTCAGCTTGTTCAAGTGCATGGTTATATGATTGGTTATAACTTTCGAAAGTTATAAAGAGAATAATATGCTGTTTAATATATTTCACAACAACAGCTTAGGTTATATTTGGTATTTGCCGGATCAGTGTCCGAATGATTAAAGTCGCATTAGTTAATGGGAACAATTGTCGCAATGGTTTATATTCTTAAATTTCACGATTCACGTTTTTATTTATTTTATTTTGCGTGTCTACAATTATAAGTTTTATTTAAATTAATTGAAACTTTAAATATCCTCATCGGATATTGATAATTTATCAATTTGTAAGTTAATTTTCATTTCTGTTTGTAAATAAGAGACAGTTATTCATTACTTTCTAATATTCAGTAATCAGTATAGTCATTTTGAATGGTAATATATTTAATGTTGAATATATTACAACAGTCAACAGTTCACAAATTAAAGTTCATCTACAAACAAAGATTTGCTCCGTTACAAACTAATATTTTCTCAATTTGATTTTTTTATTTGTATTCATATTGGGTAGTGTTTTGCATTTGCAGGGGTTCTTCTAATTGGTAGACTTGCAATGCAAGCAGACTCCCTGATAAAACACGATGACTATTTCAACTTTGAGGTATCTGATATTCATATGAGATACAACTCACGGATACTGGCCAACAGAATAACTGTAGTCGCAAGAGACATTCACCTAGAAGGGGAGGCAACTTTTGATACCACAGGTATTTCAAAGAAATGATATTATATCACAGTAGGAATTTCGATTTGTTACAAAATATAGTTAACCACAACATTTTGAAGACGGAACGATATTTATTTAGTAATGATAAAAGATAAACTGGCCTACGAGAAGTGCACAAGTTTGTGAAATTATGAAATGCAGGACAGATTTGTGTCTAGGATAAACTGTAATTGTGTTATTAAAGATATTATTGAACTTTGGTAAGAAATAATTGATACAACATTTATTTAAGCCCGTGGAGGTGCAGGAAATGTCAGCTCTGGCCATGGTGGTGAAATCAATATGAAATACGAGAGTGATGGAACAACAGTAGCAAGCAGTGTTGGTCTTGGTGGTGGCCATGGTGGTTATGGTGGTAGGGCAGATCCTGATAATTTAAGCACTGGTGAGTTGCATACAGTGAAAGATACAAAAGAAAAAATATTTCTTTGAAATGGCTGTTATATTGTTCACATTCATCAGATAATGGTTTATTGGTGTATACGCAACTAAAATCAAGAGAATAAGGGGAAAAGAAGTTAAATTTATAACCTACAAATATGTAATTAAAAAAAGATATGTAGAACAAACAAATTGTATTATTGTTATGTGTTCCTTGCAGGAACACCGTATGGCTCTTACATTAAACCATATCATACAGGCAGCAAGGGTGGGGGCTTTAACCCAGGTATGGGAGGAAGTCGGATTGATATCAAAGCCTCCAAGGGGTTCCACCTGGATGGAAATATTGTAAGCCTTGGTGGGGCAGCAACTGGAACAAACGGTGGTGGTGGCAGTGGTGGAAGTGTTTATATTCTTACTCAGAACATTTCTGGCCATGGTCTCGTTGATGTAACTGGTGGTGCTGGGTTTGGACGTGGATATGGCGGTGCTGGTGGAAGAATAGCTGTACATGTACAGTGGTTCAAGGAATACACTGGTGATCTGGTAGCCTATGGTGGTTTTGCTGGAAATGATAACAAGGATGAAACAAGAAACGGTGCAGCAGGAACAGTGTATACGGCAGATTCTAGTGAAATTGGACTTGACAAGAAAGAAGTCAAAGTTATTCATGGTGTTAATACATATATAGATGGTTATACATATCTTTTGATTGACAACAATAATAGAAACCACATTTTAGGCACTATGGTGATGAGTGACGGTGGAAATAAACCATACCATTTTGTTTTCAGTCAAGTAACAGCTAATAATCATGCAGTTTTGTGGATTGAAGGTGATGACTCTGAACTGAAAGTTCACAAGTTTAGTGGTGATAGGACAGGCTTGATGCATTTAAAGGGAAGTCAAACGGTATATGTCGAATACATTGAATCTACTATTGGCTATACTGTTGCACCAGTGAGCTACAAGATAGAAGCTGGTGCAGAAATTATCTTGCCATCTACAACTATAATTCTTGGTACCAGAACGGATATGAATGGTTTAATGACAATGGTACAAAATCTAACTATTGCTGAGGGAGCAAATTGCAAGTTTAGTTCGACTTCTCAAACAGCTCTTATCGAAGGAGGAAAATATGTCCGTATGACAGAACCAGGTAACATCAGTCTAAGTCACTTTACTATTCAGCGGGGCTCAGAAAGTACATTCACACAAAAGACAGGTTCCAGTCTATTTTTAGATCTTACTAAATTGAGCATCAAGTATGAAGGCCTCATGTGGATGAATAAAGGTACAATATCGTCTGCAAATGGTGTAGTTGAAAGTCGTGGCTTCTTGAATATTGACTACATGGGTCATGCTGCACAGAGTGGTTTTGGAGGTGGAAGAGCAAGTGGTGACTATGGGCATGGCGGTGCACACGGTGGTCATGGTGGTGCACCTGAACCAGAAGTCGGAGGAACGCCCCATGATTCAGTTTACATACCAACTTATCCAGGAAGTGGCGGAGGCAATGGTGATGGCATTGGGGGAAGAGGAGGAGGCTATCTTCAGTGGAATGTTGGCGAAACTCTATGGATTGATGGAGAAGTCACGCTAGAAGGAGAAGCAGGTCAGAGTGGAAATGGAGGAGGAGGAAGTGGTGGTGGTATATTTATAAAAACAATGAATTTTACCGGATTTGGACATATCGATTGCCATGGAGGTGCAGGAAAGGGCAATGGCGGTGGTGGGTCTGGAGGAAGGATTGCAGTGCATATAAATTTCTCAAACCGATTCATTGGAAGGTTGAATGTTGTTGGTGGACTGGGAAGTGGCAGTTTACCATCAGGTGCAGCAGGAACAGTATACCTCCAAGAGAATGACAGAGGACCACAGTACATGGCTGTGAAATATGACAATCTAACAAACAAGACGATAGAAACAGCAGAACATAGGAGACTGGAAATAAATAATGAAGACCTAGACAGTCATCTTTACGTTAACCACAGGGAACCATGGCTGTATACAGTATTGTTTGAAGAAGCAGACACAGAATATGAATTTGATGAAGCTATGCTTGAAGGCCACTCCAATCTTCTGATCGAGTATCCTACAGGTACAAATCCTAGTTTGCGATATGCTGTAGAAGTGAAAATCCATAAATTTCACGGTGACAGAACGGGCTTGGTTAGACTGAGAGAAGGGCAAAGGTTGTATGTAGAGATTGTAGAATCTATTTCTAACGAAACAATAGCCCCCTGCAGTTTCAGGACTCATAATGGATCCGAAGTTTTGATGCCAAGCACAACTAATTTACTCGGAACAAGAAATGTATTTGCTGGTAAGATAACGGGTGTAGAAGATATGATGATCCGTGGAGGTTCGACTGTTTTTAATTCAACTGCCCAAACTGCACTTATTGAGAACAGGCAATATGTTATGGAGACTTTACCAGGCAATTTTACATTTGCAGTTTTAAGGGTAATGGCAGGTGCTGTTGCAACATTTAGAGATATAACAGGAGTGTGTGTAATAACTGTAGCAGAAATGTATGTGAAATATCAAGCTCTTTTGTACATGAACTTTGTACAAGTGAATTCAAGCTATGCGCATGTTGAAAGTCAAGGTATACTAAATATGGATGCTGTTGGATATGGACAAGAAGAGGGACCTGGTGCTGGTTCAACACTTGTTGGCGGCACAGGTTTAGGAGCAGGTCATGGAGGTTACGGTGGTGGACCTGTGTATGGTGGTTATCCTTACAATTCAATATACCAGCCATTGAAACCAGGAAGCGGTGGTGGGAATGGTGGCGATGTTGGAGGAACAGGTGGTGGGTACCTAGAATGGCATGCTGGTGACCTGATTGAAGTGAATGGATTTATAACTATAGCAGGATCTGATGGTAAAGGTGGTAATGCTGGTGGAGGCAGTGGCGGGAGCATCCTGATGTATGCAACCAATATTACGGGACATGGAGTCATGGCAGTTAATGGTGGAAATGGTGCGGGTAAAGGAGGTGGTGGTTCTGGTGGGCGTATGGCCATCCGCTGTAAACTAAGATACTCATATGGCGGTCAATACCTCAACTACGGTGGGGATGGTACAGGATTAAATATAGGGACACATGCTGGAGCTTCAGGAACAACTTACAAGGAAGAAAACAAGAGGGAACTTGAATATCGTCACAAAAAATACGATCCAGTCCACAATACAACTTTCCTAGATGTAGACCACAAAATGATTCACTCTGATAATCGTTTGAAATATAGCCCTGTCCCTACTTTAATTCAAGATCCCCCTAGCAAATGCTATGAATTTGATGAAATGGAAATCACTGGTTCTACATATACTTGGATATATAATTGTTCAGTTCCAGTACCTACTGGACCTCTTTACACATGGATTCCATACTGTTCAGATTTGGTTCCAAGTGCATCGCTTTACAACTGTTCAGAGACAGGTTTTATAGAACTAGTTGCTCACAAGTTTATTGGAGACAAAACTGGACAGTTGCATGTCAGACATAGCCAGAGGGTGTGGGTAGAATACATTGAATCAGTGTCAAACATTACAGAAGCTCCGGTCAGTTATATTATTGATAATGGTTCAGAGGTTGTGTTTCCGTCGGAAGTCCACATTCATGGAACTAACAGCACATTTGCTGGTCTTGTAACTGGTGTCCTGAATTTGTACATAGAAAATGCTGCAAATATAGAATTCAAAAGCACAGGGAATACATCTTTTCTTGAAAATGGAGAACACGTTAGGACTACAAACTTTGGTCACTTTGCTTGGGACCAGCTTCATATAAAAAGAAATGGGTATACTGGCTTTCTTGACATACAGTTTGAACTACTAGTAGAAGTAAGTGAAATCAAAGTAAAATATCAGAGTAACCTGTACATGAACAAAGCCAAAATTAATAGCACATATGCATGGATTGAGAGTAAGGGTGTGTTTCACTTGAATGGGCACGGCTATATGTCAGAACAAGGACTGGGTGCTGGCCGTACACATAACGGTGTTGGTTTAGGTGCTGGACATGGCGGTTATGGCGGTGGATATGACCCTACATCTGCCTCAGTACCATATGGCAGCATTTTGACTCCTAGGGATCTTGGCAGTGGAGGAGGTAATGGTGGCGGGGTTGGTGGAAGAGGAGGTGGGGTTCTACACTGGATTAACAGCCATTTCTTTGAACTGCATGGTCTTTTGGCTCTACAGGGAACTAGCGGTGAAGGCACCAATGCTGGAGGAGGTAGTGGTGGATCCATTCTCATTGAGACGATGAATTTTACTGGGCATGGAATAATTGACACAGCAGGTGGAAATGGAACAGGAGCGGGTGGTGGCGGTTCAGGAGGCAGAGCAGCAATACACTGTGAGGTAATACACTTTGCCAATAAATTTGTTACAAGTATGACTTGTTGTCTAATAGAAGTTATTATGCTAAATAGGTCATCATTGACATTTATACTTCACTTTTATCCCCAATGCACAAAAATAGAGCATAAACAGTTGTTCTATTTCCGGAAGTTCGTCCGTACTTTCCGAAAGTCTTGTATGTCAGATTCCATACTTTATCGGGGAATTTAAGTGAAGCAACTTTGATGTTAAACTGAATTTGTGCTAGAATTATAAGCTGTTGTTAACAGCAACATTTTCACTAGAGAAAGATTAGTAAACAGAACTCGTTTGCTACAATCTTGAGGAAACACTAACCTTGATTTGAAAATGAGTGTATGTTAACATCCCGATGCTGTGGCCAGTGTTGCTGGAATATTAACCTTATAATTTACTGGTTATGTCAAAATAAACATATTTTGCCAACTCTTCAATTTCTTAAAGAAGATAGAGTTCTATCACTTGTCCTTCCAAGGGACGATATATGTAAATTGTCCGATTGTAAAAGTGACTGAAATATAGCCTTGCTATGTAGATGGCCTCTGGTAAATATTTGTATTGAGACTAATTATGATTACAGTTTGACAAATCCAATAGCCTGTATGACCTACGAAGAATGGCATTTGATATTTTGATTTACATTATGGTCTCACCGAAAATATAAGGGAAGACTAAGAATTCATTTAAAAATATTCACATGACATTGATTGTGCAAATACTTTGCAGTGGAGATACTGGTATGGCGGCTCCTTTATAAACCAAGGTGGTATTGGTGGTACTAGCGGTACCAGACACAGCCACGCTGCAGCAGCCGGAACAACATACGTGAAGAACAACAGAAGACCATTAGAGTACAGAATTCTTAAATACATCGAAGGATCCAATATTACATACTTCGAAGTTGATCACAGGTATGTTTTAGCTATATCTTTTCTCGTACGGAAGATTCTTGCCTTTAATTAATAATATTCAATTTCAGTTTATGTTTATATTATCCTGAAAGATTGCCATTAGTAAATATTCAAGTCCAATTAAGGTACGTAACGTAATGTTTTTGAAATATACATTGATGCGCGAGATGTTAAAATGTTCTTACTTTATAAACAAAATAACCTCTTATTTCGTATACCAAATTGTTCAGAAAAGGCAGTTGACGTTTTTTACAGTGAATATTTGGTTTATAAATGTTTTCTTTGCTTCCAGTACATCACTTACTTTATGCTTAGGACTTGATACGTATGAAGCATCACACTCCTTTATTAAAAATAATTGTTCTAAAAAATTATCATTGTTATGTGTACAGTATGATTATCTAGGTTGTCTGAGTAGTGAAATTTAAACAATGAATGTTTAAAAATATGTTGGAAAACTCAAAATGAAATGAAAGTAGAGCTGTCAAAAAAACAAATGAATTGCTGGCATTTTGCATTGAACTATTATTATTGTGTTTCATTACTCAGAGTACCTAGATTAGTATATTTCACACATGATAATAAAAAGAGTTAAGAAATGATATTTTAAATAAAGAATTTGGTGTTTTCTACATAAATGACCCTATGTACTCAAAGTACGTGATGTATCAAGCACAAACAATATTTCTTACCAAACATTCACTGTAAGAAGTTTGTAAGTTTCGACTAACATAGAGGCAGTTTTAAGAGAGTATGTATTTGTTTGGAACCTTATATAAGTCTGGTACAGTATTATATTAAAACATTTTACCAACCTTCATACCTTTTTAGCCGAGCTTTTAGGATTGATAAATACCCGTCGTTCGACCGTCGGTCGTCAACAATTACTTCAATTGACTTCTTCTCATAAACCACTTCATGGAATATCATCAAACCGGACCGGAAGCATTCTTGAATAAAGCGCTCTTAAAGCTGGTCAGTTGGTTCCGGTTGACGAAACAACGTGACCACCAGAGCTAAAAATAGAAAGTTCTTTGAAAATCTCCTAAAAAAGCACGAGGCCCAAAGTTTAGATATTTGATATGTAGCACTATCTAGTGGTCCTCTACAAAGTTTGTTGAAATCATGTCCCTGTGGTCAAAATTGGTCAGTTGTTTTACATAGAGTTATATAGGAAACTCTTCAAACAACTTCTTGTCTGAAACCGCAAATCCCAGAGCTTAGATAATCGGTGTGCAGCATTGACTAATGAATCCCTTGGAAACTTTTAAAATAATCTTGTCGTAAACCGCGATTCCCAGATCTTAGATAGGGTAGGGGTCACTTGTTTAACATGGTGTTATATAGGAAAATCTTTCAAAAATCTTCTTCTCTGAAAGGCACAGATAGTTGGTGTGTATTGTCTAGTAGTAATCTTTCAAGTTTGTTCAAATCCTGTATCGTGGGTCAAAATTGATCCCGCCCGGTGATCACTAGACTTACATAGAATACTTTATACATGAAAATATTCAAAAATCTGCTCGTCTGAAATATAAGGCCTAAAGCTTAGATATTTGCTATGTAGCATTGTGTAGTTGTCCCTTGGGCCAAAATTGACCCCGCTCTATGGGTAACATATATGTAAATATTGGAAACTTTAAACATCATCTTGTCAAAAGCCGCAAGGCTCAGAACTTAGATAGTTTCTTTCAACTAAGGTTGTTCAAATCATGCCCCTGGGGTCAAAAATGACTGGGTTTTACTTGTGTTAAAGTGTTTAAAAATCGAAAGGATTGACCCAATTTTTCAAAATTATTTCACAAATCGGGGGTCAATGTCATAGTTCTAAAAAAGAATCACGGTTACTAAATATACAAAAACAGTTTATGGTCAGAACCTTTGATATATTTTCATTTTTAAACAATAAATTGAGAACATACATTTGTAGCAATATATTAGTTCATATATTGTTGTTTGTGTGGTGTGTTGGACTATGTGACCTTGTCGTGAAGGGCAATGTTACTCAGGTGAGCGGTATAGGACCATCATGGCCCCACTTGTTAAATATATTGCATTAGTCAGAAGGATGACAATGAAATAGATACTGGTGTTTACGCATTTTCTTGTAGTTCGGACCAGTAAGTTGCTTGTAATTTGCACTCTATAATTATTATATGTTCTGTTGTATGTCTTGCCATTAAAGGTATCTGCACATGGACAACAAAGGAATTAAATCCCCTGCACCGACCATGATTATGGAAAATGAAACAATTTTCTATGAATTAGATGAACTTCAAGTTGATGGATACACCAGGGTTCTGTTTTATCACCCAAAGAATTCACAAGTTAAAGTAATTGTACACAGATTTATTGGGGACCGTACTGGACAAGTTCACGTCAGATCAAATCAAAATATCTCTGTTGAATATGTTGAATCAGAAACAAATGTCACGGAAGCTCCTGTTAGTTACATCATAGACAGTGGATCAGAAATAATTTTCCCAACTGAGGTTCACCTACAAGGTATAAACACTACATTAGATGGCATGATAACTGGTATACACCATCTGTATGTAGAAGATGGATGTATACTGAGTGTATCTAGCACTGCACAGACTACTCAACTTCAGGATGAAAAATATATTGAAGTTTCTGCAAAAGGCAATTTTGAACTTCCAACAATAAATATCAGAATGGATGGAATCTTGGAATTCAGAAAAATAACAGATGATTTCACTATTGGAGCAGCTTTCTTAGAACTCAAATATCATGGATCAATATTAATGAATCATGGCTACATTGAAGCTGGAGATGTGGATATTGAGTCATCCAGTAAGTTCAGCCTTGAAGGTCGTGGATACAAAGCTCAACTAGGACCAGGTACTGGGACTGGATATATAGGTGGAAGCTATGGTGGTGTTGGTGGGGGTGCAGATGACTCTAAGGCCTATGGTTCGGTGTTTGATCCTTTCCATCTTGGAAGTGGTGGCGCTGGTAAGACAGGAGGCGCAGGTGGTGGCTTTGTGAACTTCACTATAGGCAAATCTTTTCACATAGATGGATATGTTGATGCATTCGGAGCAGACGCAACAGTCAATGGAGGTGGAGGAAGTGGTGGAACAATTTTCATTAAAGCGTATAACATGTCTGGCTATGGCACTTTGGATGTTTCCGGCGGGGATGGCAGTGGCTCTGGTTACGCTGGTAGTGGTGGAAGAATTGCTGCTCACATAGAAAATTTCAACCTATTTGCTGGACAGTATCTATCTCATGGAGGAAGAAGTGGAAACAACAATACTCAGAACGCTGGAGGCCCTGGAACCATATACAAATTTGAGTCAAACAGAGGCCCACAGTATAGAGAACTCAAGTATAACCCAAGATTAAACAGAACGATGATAGAACCTGAACACAGGAAACTTACGATCGAAAACTTTGACCTAAAAACAACTAACCCTGCAATAATAATGGAATCGGACAGTTACTACTACGAATTTGAAGAGGTACAATTGGAAGGATACAGTTACGCACATTTTTACCATCCAAAGACTGTGGATGTTGTACAAGTTATTATTCATGAGTTAACTGGGAATAGACAGGGTATGGTGAGAGTGCAGAATAACCAACAACTAATGATACATTTTGTTGAAGCAACACACACATACCTTGATGCACCTTGTGGCTTCCATGTTGACCCTAACGGTGAAATTATTCTACCATCTACCGTTGTTATGTTGACAGAGAAAACCATTCTAGAAGGACTGATGATTGGCGTTGAAGAACTGATCATTGAACGTAATGCCGAGCTTGTTATTGGCAGTGACGCCGGAACACGGAGTGTAACAAATATTACAATGGGATTTATGCAAATTCCAAATTCGGGTATCTTTGATATAGCTACAATTTCTATCAATTTCCAAGGTCTATTCACAGCAGACATGAATCCACGCCATTTGAAAATATTTTCTGGATTTCTGACGGTACGCAATGGTGGTAAATTAGCAGCCAAAACTCAGAGGGTTACTATAGAAATTGCAGTCATGGATGTTGAATATGGAGGATTAATTGATGGATCAGGTCATGGTGCAGGTAAAAATGAAGGGCCTGGTAAAGGATTGGTAGCTTCTCGTGATGCTAGTGGAGGAGGACTTGCAAGTCAAGGTGAGTGTTTAATATATATATATATACATGTAGCTGTGTTTTGCTGTAACTTTATATGGGTATGTAATCAATATTTATTAAAGCAGCGAGCTTATATAGCTCTGGACGATTGCTTATATTGTAATATGAATTAAACCATTCCTACTAAACAATTTGGTTTAGTTTTACAATGCAGATGCTGCTTCAAAGAGTATAGAAACAATATCAGTGCTTACTGTAAGTTAGATTATGATATATTGCATTCTAGTTAATATGTATATTGGTGTATTGTCACACTTTACATAGTTATACTGATATTTTGATAAATTCGATAATATATCAGGTGGAAAAAGTCATCATTCAGCAGCAGGTGGCTCTTACCATGGAACAACAGACTGTGCTGGATTTTTGCTTGGTAGTGGCGGTGGTGGTGATTATGGTGGTGCTGGCGGAAGCTTCATAGAAGTCACTGCAGGGACTGTTAGTATTATCTCTATAATATGTTAAACATATAATATATACTTCGTTAGACTTAAGTGCAAACATTCAATTAAATGCTCAATTTAGATACATGTGTATTTTTAGCTCACCTGGCTACGCCAGGGTGAGCTTTTCTAATCGATGATTGTCCGTCGTCCGTCGTCCGTCAACATTTTGATTCAAATGACATCTCCTCTGAAACCTCTAGGCCAAT
>JAUMHA010364661.1:0-13880 GCA_032359765.1 Saxidomus gigantea | reverse complement strand
TTAAACAGTTTCCAAATTACAATGCACGGTCTTTCGCAAATGTCGTCACTGGTGACGAGACATGGGTTCACTTTTTAGAGCCCAAACGAAAGATTCAGAACAAAATATGGGCAACAAAGTCTGGCAAAAGACCATTCATTGTGAAGCGGACCATGAGTGTCAAGAAGGTAATGTATGCCACATTCTTCACAAATCAGTGTCTTGCCATTCAGGTTGCTGAACTTAAAGGCAAATCCGTAAATGCGAAATTTTACAAGATTAAGTTCTTCGAAAACTGAAGAAATATTTCAAAACTCGACGACCTGCAACTTGTTTGGCCAATGTAAGATTGCCATATGACAAGGCGTCATCGCACAAGGTGTCTATTGTACAAGACTTTCTGAAGCAGGAAAAGGTTGTTGTGCTCCCTCAGCCTCCGTATTCGCCTGACCTTGCCCCGTGTGACTTCTTTTTGTTCCCAAGGCTAAAAAAATACCTTCTGGTCGAAAATTTGTCCAGCGCAAACACCTCGGTTCTTCAATATCCCACTGTCTTCATATCATGCCTAGAAAATACTATGAAAATGCCTTCGTGGATTGGATTAGAAGACTGAAACTTTGCATATATATCTGATGGAGGTGAATTCTTCGAGGGGTCAAAATAATTTTTTTATTGAAATCTAACAAGGATACATTTTTATGTGCTTACTAGATGCGTTCATATTTGAACATTCCTCGTAGAAGACTTCCAAAGATTCTTGGAGGTTATTTAGTTTGACATCTGTTATAGGGATTGTCCCTTAAAGCCCAAAACATCTTTTTATAAACATTACTGGTGAAAGTAAATCACAAAATACTGACTAAAATGCCATTTTCGCAATAAACCTTCTTTTTGGATACCTCGGATATTAATATTTCGATGTCCAAGATATATAAAAGGCAAGGACTAAGTTTCATATATGTCATAGTATGTATATTTTGCTTTAACTTTCCGATATGGACGTTCATATAGAACTTTTACCTTGATCCTCTACTCTTTCACAATTTACTAAGCTATTACTGGGCTATTACTAGGCTACTATGTCAGTGTATACTCCGGACATGCCAGTTTATGCCCTCAGAAATTCCGTTTACCAGCTTTCCTATTTTCGGACTTTGTCACAAGTTAGCAGAGACTGTCTCTGTGTAAATGGAGAAACTTTGAATTTTGACAAGGCAGTTTTTGTCGAAAGATGCTGAGAAATGACCAATGATAGATGAGAGTTGAAATGAAATAAAGTGGAGAGTGCAGCCTCCGGTGAAATGAAATAAAGTGGAGAGTGCAGCCTCCGGTGAGGTTCGAACCCACGACCTTCCGCTCTTGTGTCAAGTGCTCTAACCACTGTGCTATAGAGGACTCACACAAACCAAATAACATACCGCTTCTGGTGGCGCTGGTCGTATAGATTATCCTGTAACAACACTCTTAGCGTGAAACATGTCACATTCCAATTTATGCATTTATCTTCTTATCTGTGATAACGTCAGTAATTATTGACATTCAATGTTGGTTTTCCTCTGTAAGATAGAAGGAGGGAAATACTACATGCAAATACTATACTTTGATACTTTTCTGTAAGAGTTTTGGCCCTTACACTGGCAACAGTAAATACGACGGAGCACTTTGTGGAAAATATTACGTTACATGTTTTTCGAGGAGGTAAAGTCTCCGGGACATGACGTAATTATTTAATGTTTAATTTATTTATGTTTTAAGCTTCGCCCCGTACATGGCGCAAATTATCAGAAACACAGTATGTACATTGTTTTGCTATTGATATTATACAGTAGCCACAACACATGTAAGTGATCACATTTAGGTCTCAAGCTAGGCTTCCTTTATAGTAGGTTCACACATGCTTAAAAGTTGATCTATATTTACATGTGCTGTTAAAGCAACGGAATATACATTATTATACTTTCATTTGGTTGGGGTTTTTTTGTTAAGGAAAACTTGAAAATAAAATTATTGAACTGCTGCCAGTGGTCACCTTGCTACAAGAATAAATAAAAATAATTATGCAGTGAGCGTAGGCGTTGCTTCAGATGTTGTCAATTGGGCGTAGGAGCGGGTGGTCGAATGTTCGAATCCAAGAAGGTGTCCGTTCTGATATGGCCGGTCGGTGAGCCGCCAGCTAGATAAATTATGGATACCGTATGCCTACCTCTCTGGTGCCTAACATTAAAGGATAGAATTCGGGAGGTAAATGTGCTCAGAAAAAGGTGTCTCATAAGTCAGAAATGGATTGCCCTTTAAGTAGTGGTGACACTTCAATAAACAAACTCTTTACCTTTACCTCTTATATTATTTCATGCAGCCTGTTCACACAAGTATACGAGTGTTAAGTTGAATTCATTGCTTCAGTCTTTGGCCAAATTGAGTTTGGTTGCATATGCTGCACAGGCGAAACAATGACAAAATGGGCGCCATTACGACAACACAGAGCTACAGAACGTCAAGTAGTACAACCGTGTTGTCGTCGCTTGGCGACCTTTCTTTGTTTCGCCCCTTTATTGTCTTTGTCTCGTGTTGAGACAAAGCGACAAAACGCACCGACAAAACACATCTTTGTCGGGCTACCTTTGTTGTTTCGTGCTGACACTCCTGTAGGATCTGCAATACCGTAATTTCGCCTCCCGGTTGACATGCTATTTTAGATACGCATATTCATATCACGCAATACACTACTGTCAATAAAAGAGTCAGGAGACAAAGAAGCACTTTTACTTGCTGTCGTGTTGGCGCCCCCATCAGCACGAGACAACGAAAGCGAAAAGGGCGAAACAACAATAGGCCGTCACGCGACAGCCCGATGTTTAGCGAGTTTTCGCTCTGTATTGTCGTACTGGTTCCATTTCAGTTTCGTTGTTTCGCCATAGTTTTATCGCGTTTTCGTTGTTTCGTGCTGATTTGTCTTTGGTGTTGGCGGGGTGACCGATACGACAACAGGACAAAAATGGATCTGTCGTTAATTCATGTTCTTTTGTTGGCGACCTGCCAGAAGGACATGCCAGAAATCTGTCACTTTAATATCATAAAAATTGTATACACCCAAATAAGTGTTTCAGATGTTGGGAAAATTGGGCTTTGAGTGATAGATAAGGATACTTTGCCTGCATCAATGTTCCGTGTAGCTTTATATTGAACATGTCTCCTGCACGTTTATAACTTGAATAGCTTGGCTACAAATGCATTTCAATGTCCCATGAACTATTGCTTTGCTTTGTACTTGAGCATTAGAGGATTATGTAGAAATAAGGACATCTGGTAGCAGAACAACTTATTTCAATAATTTGCAAATTGTACAGAATGCTGAAGAGGTTTTCAGAATCCGCTAGTTACTTAGGGATAGTCAGGTACATTTGTATTTACTCGCTATCCTTGCACGGATTGTTTCTTAAACATTTTGAAAATATAATGTTTTTAACAACTAACTCATGTCGATTATATGATTATTTTATTTCACGTGTCTTCATTATACATAAACACACTGCCTTAGTTTACATACTATCATGAAAACCTTAATTATATAAAGCAATTATGTCGTATTGTTAACTAGTACTGTAGATGTTGCAACTGTAAGAGCCGATATCGGACCAATTAAAGGGGGATAACCTACAAACAAGATGCTCACGTGCAACATGTCGAGCGGCCAGCTGTCAAAAGGGCTTACTCCTTACCAAGTAGAAATAGTTTAATAAATATTGGATGTAACATGCATGTTGTACCACAGAGAAGTGGTCTAGATTTTTCTCTACGGCCGGTAATAAAAAAGTAATAATATAAGCTATTTATACAGGGTAGCTCAGTGTGGTGAACATTTGTGCCTAGTTACATCAAAATCCCTCCATGCATGAAGACGAAATCCTCCGGACAAAGATATTCTTGAATTTGACCTTTAACTTCTAAGTGTGACCTTGATCTAAGACCTAGGGACCTGTTTTTTGCGCATGACAGTCCGTCGCATGATGGTGAACATTTGTGCCAAATTATTTAAGAATCCCTTGATCCATAGATAAGTTACAGCCCGGACAAGCTAAACTCGGACGGACACACGGTCTCACGCACACACGCACAAACACCAAACAGCCATTTGGACAACTATATCGAGCTTTCGCAAGCGGCTCGACGTAAACCGAATTCTTTTTATCAAAATGATAGAAATTGACTTAATATACGTAAAACAAATATAGTGACACATAAATGCAATTTAAAAAAAATACATATGTCCAAAAATGTTTCGTTCCTGCACACAATTCCAAAATAGATTGCATATATATACAGTTCCGCTGTTACAATGTAAAACCACCTGCTATTAAGACCGCCCTCCGTATTAAGACCACACACTTCAGAACCAAATGTTCAATTCATAGTAAAAAGGTCTCGCTAGTGAGACTGGTTCATTAAAAATACCACTGTTTACTGGTTATTTTACTGCAATGATCGCTATTCACCAATTTGAAACCAATAAAACCAATTATAGAATGAAGTTTAGCCGGAACTTTATGACTTTGGTTCCTAATATTAAAATGTTAGCAAAAAAGTATCTACATGTATCATGATATTATAGCACAAGGCAATCTATGCCATGCAAATGTACAAACTGTAACCAATATTTCAGCAACTAATAACATACTGACTGTCATAGTATTGGTTAGCATATTTAATAACGAGGTCTGGCAAACAAATGTTAACCGTTCCACTCATTCCTTTATAATGATAACTGTAAATTGTGTAATATTCGTGATAATTCAATTTTCGCCATTTTCACGAATTTCCAACTTCACTATTTTTTAAATAACGCGAAAGATTCATTTCAAATGTACTGTCAGAGAATTATCGTTTTGCAAAATTAAAAGTTCGCGAATAAATAAGTCTTCTAATAAATCGCGAAACTGTTGTCACACGAAAATTACAAAATTTACAGTAAGTCTAATTTAACAATACATATAGTCTACGTAAATGCTTTAAGGATAAATGACTATTCTACATCAATAGTTTTTTTGCAATATGTAATATGTATCTAATAGTATCATACAATGTATTTCAGGAAAATGTAAACACAATTTTTTTATTTTTTTTGAGCAAAAATAAACAAAAATATTTACATAAGCGCTAGATAAAATAGAAACAATGTCAATATTTCATACATACATGTATTAAGATATAGATACGACATACATAGGCAACATAATTTGATATATTTTAATCGGAAAGAACATCATATGAATATATAATCTCAAGTTATCCAAATTCTCACAGACTCACGCGTTAAAAATGCTTGTAAAATAACCATTCTCCCTCATTCATGTCGACTAAGTTTCTGTTGTATTTAAAAAGTCTTGAGTACATAACATAATACATAATGTGAGCAGGACAAAGTCTAAGTCGCATGAAAATATTTTGATTCTACATGTATGAAACAAGTACTGTAGAAAATGCAAGAGCCTATACATACAGGTACATGTAATAGGGCGAATGAATCACGCATTTAGGGAAATTCTTTCATACGTTTTATCAGTGTCACGTGATAAAATATTATGTACAGCAATAGTTATTTCTTTTGTTTTCTCTGATATTGAATAACATCTAAACAATTCCCCCAAAATGCCTTTGTCCGTTTTCCCTAGTGTTTAAATGGCTCATGAATAACACGCTGATATCACATGTTTAAACTATGTATTGAGTGCATGTGCATATCAAATTCCAGTATATAATTAAGTGTAGGTAAATTGCTTCAGATTGGAATTATTTAAACTAAGGAGTTATTTGCTACTAACAATCATATTTCAATAAATAATCCCCAGTATTTGTTCTTCACTTTGCGTTAAGAAGCATTGCTCTTTTGTGTTCCTGGATTCGTTTACAAAAACGACCATGTTATAGTAAAAATTCAACGTGTCTACAAATTCACACCCCATGTTACTGATTTTAATATCGTCAAATAAATAACTGAATTCATTTACATGTCTTTTTATTAACGTTATCAAATGCATATAATGGTCATTTATACGATATTCCTTTTCTTTGAAATAAAGGCTATTGAACTTCATAAAGGTAGCGTTGGTCAATATGGTGGCAAGAGCTTTTGAAGTGGCACCATTTACTTCCCCGAAACTGTGAACAGTTAGAAATATTGCAATGGCTGCTACCAGCATACACATTATTTCTATACCAACTATGATGAGACGAAAACGGTTTAAACCGGGGGTGAGATGTCCCGGTAATGACGCGACCTGATCTAAAAATAATGTGGGTATATGCATATAAGACAAACGTTCCAGTTCTCGATATTGATAGAAAATAAACAAACCAGTAAGACAAATGATCATTTTTCGTCTTCTCTGGTCACTTTCTTGACTGACTGTGTTTCCTGTTCATCATTTCTTCCCACTCTATTGTCTTGTCCATCATTTCTGCTTTCACTATTGTCCTGTTCATCATCTCTGCACATTAATTGTATCGCTACATTTTCATTTCCTTTTATAGACGTAGCGTACAGAGAATATTTAGTGTCGCAGATAATTTTAAATAATTCTTGATAAAAGGTAGTACTCATCTGGTACACGTTTTGAATACAATTGTAAATGTACGCTAAAGTCATTAGAATCAGTACAGGTATAGCTAAAACTACCTCATAATTCAAAACAAGACCCATTACCACATAAGCAAAGCATTCCATATAAAAAACAACACCCACAAAAGTAGCTAGCATACTGGACACAACAAATAATACAAATATCAACTTTAATTTATACTTAGCGTGTCTCCATAACTCAAATGTAAAATGAAATAGTGGAAATAAAGTTGACAGAGAAAAAACAAGACGATATTTATGCTGTAACCATTTTTGTGTCAATTTAGAGGCTACAAGATGTTTAACTATTTCATAGGAATGGGCCTCTTTGGTATTTTTGAGACTCTTGATTAACACGTTCTCATCTTTATCTGTACGTAGCTCATGTGGTAAACAATAGATCAGAATGCAGAAGGATAGAAATAAAAGTAAACTTGCAGCAGATGATATATAAAAGATTATTCCAACCTCTGTAAAATCTCTAAATTGAAAACCGGCAAAGATTCTTAAAATAAACGCAATAATGCAAAGGCATATAATTAAAAGCATTACTGGAAATGCATTGAGATATCTAAATAAAGAATCGTCAGCATAATATTCTGAAACAAGCTCACTGTTTTTCATATTTACTGACTTTAGTTTAAAGGTAAGTTTACACATCTTTTTATTTTCTGTATCATCACCGTTACGAGTATATAATTCCGTCTTTATCTTTTCAGTAATATCCCTCAACAAGGGATCGTCAGTATGAGGCATTTGTGACAAGATTTGCCTAAACTGTTGCTCATTTACTTGTATAACCTTCAGCTTCAGAAGAAATTTGGTATAATCATGAACATTGTACGTGTTTTTGTCTTCTTCATAAACTGATTTCGGAATGACATATATGCAGCGTGCCAATGCTATACATGTAAAAGTCGACATAATCCAAGAGAAAATATAAATCCATTCACTTGCTTTAAGGTCGTAGCAATTTACATCATTACCGGTATATGTTATGTTGCAACATTTGCCGTTCGAATTCAGTGATCCTGTACATAAATAAAAAGGACTGGCAACATTTTCTCTATCGTCTGTTGATTGTGTAGGGAGATTTAGCAACGCAAATTTGAGGTATTTTTCCGCGCTTGTAGCTGACATGTTTCCTAAACAGTCTTTGGGTTCTTGTTTTAATCGTATTTGCATTTCAACGAGGCCAAAAGATAATGTTCCGAGTGACATGATCTGAAAATGGTCATTCAATAACAGCAATTTTCGTCCGGAATCATCTATTGTGAATATCCATTTCATTTGTTCGGGATATAAGCCAGCTGGTGTTTGTGAATTCCATATCACTGTTATATCAAGATATATCAAACGGTTTTTTTCTTTTATTAATTTATTAAGTTTAAATTGCAAGTTGTGCTGTTCTGGTATCAGTGTACAGTTGTCTATGTCCACATTAACTCCAGGGTGAAGTTTAGACGAAACACTGCCATCCATCACCAAACTCAAAAAGTAAAAAAATAAAACAATCTGACAGTCGCGCATTTTAAACAGCTTATTCTGATACATCTTTGCTATTGAATGTGATAAAGTAGTAAGTTCTCTCTTTGTATATGGCAGATTGTTTCAACACAGGCCTGAAGAAAATTTACTTTGGTTTTCTTCCGCGTTGAATGTGATATAAACATTCCTCAGAGTAAATATGGTTTCATCAAATTTATTACATGCGTTTCAACACAAAGAGATCATTCATTATGATTGCTAACTAAAGTTAATTAAAGGTCCATTACTAAGACCAAATTGAATTTTCTTTTAAATCGGAAATTGTAACGAGTGTCATCTCAAAAGGAAAAATATGACATACTGCATTAAATGTGACCATATTGTGTTTAAAATTTAAATTTAGCAAAAGAATAAATAAAATATATTTTGCCTTTTCAAAAATGAATGTAGGTTTTCCAGCTATCAAATATTTTTGTAATTTTCCAGAAGTCTCCTAGAAAGAGGCTGAAAAAAGGTGTACATGAAAAAGCATGCCTATTTTTAATTATAGTTGAAAGAACTTTACTTCAAAGTATGTGCAACGTATACCTGTGACTGTTTACACAATGCAATAAAGCGAAAGTAGGACAAAACGACCACCCAGGTCAATCTAAGGAAATACAAAAACATTCACTCGTTTTTCTGCAGCACTATTTCAAACAGGGACATACTACACGGCTATTGTAAAGTTTTAGACGCCAGTTTCAAACTATATTTACTTTTTACAATTCCAGATTTAAAAGCAAATTCGAATTGGGATATAACTACACCCTTAGCTCAACCTCCTTATTGTTTGAAAGATAATGCTAACAACGATGTGAAACTTAATGCCCAAATCCTGCAATGACCAATTAGGTGTGATAAACAGTTTTGATTGATTCATGGTTGATGATACCACGAGGCATGTAAAAAGTGCCCTTTCCCATCTGAATATAGATAAGTAAAGGACACAAACAATAAATAGGTAAATATTTGCTCCCGAATGAAAACTTGTAATAAAGTTAGAATGAAGGTATACACATTTTCCTGTTTAGACTGTAACACTTTTATACATTGACTGATTTCAAAATAAATTAGCACAAATGTTTTGCTCATAGAGATTAAGTGTTGTGCGCAAGTATCTTGTCCAGATCTTGAAGGTCAAGGTCACAGACACATTTTCGGTGACATTTGTCCCTTACAAGCAACATGTCATTATTTGAAAGCTTTGGTAAAATGTATAACGCAATTTTTTTCACCTAGTTTTATGAAACAAATTACACACGTTTGCAGAAATAGTCAGGAAGTAGCACGAATTCATACTACTGAAAAACTTTGCCCATCTATTTGACCGATCCAGTTTATCATTAGTATAGTGTTACATGAAGTAAAATGAATCAAAGAAACATTGTTCTTACTACGTCCTCGTAAATCTTGGCAAAAATGTTTGAAAAGGTGACACGCGGTTAAGGCATAATTGGGTAGATAGAGAACCTTGATGTATATAATTTTACATCGAAGGTATTAAAGATATGTAGGACCCCTAAATGTGAAAATGGTCACAAATGTGAAATAATTTTACCCCGTATGTAAAAGGTTTACAATAGTATTTCACATTATTTCACATTTGTCAAACGTGTTTACATATGCGGTAAAATTATTTCTCATTTTTTACCATTTTCAAATTAGGGGCCCTACAATAGTAGAATTATCTTTTTTATAAAGTTTAAAAAAAAACTAAGTGTTAATATGCAGTGGCCTACTAGTATAACTTCCTTGAACACAACACTTGCCTGTAGCCTTGATTTCGGGACGGTAACTTGTGATGGTTTTTATGTACAGAAAAGTATAAAAACCTGTATCTGCAAACCCCTTCATCGCCTTTCATTTCAAAAATGTTTTAAAGATTCTCACGGTATAAAATGTCGTATATCATTTTATCATTGCACGATTTGAACTCAAAACATCCGAAATTTAATAGATTTTTGCCATACCTAATATATAACCGGCAGATCTTCGTATCTGATAACAAGTCTGCTCATGTCATCGTACAACATTATACTACAAAAACCTTCACTTAGCATGATCAAATCGGTTTGGAATGTGTTTGAAAATTAAACAAGATACTTGTAGTTAATATCCCGAAAAAGTCTACGTACGTCATGCGCTTTTTAAATATTTATCATACTTTATTGCCACTTTGACATTCTATATAAAACCCGATTTTGAAAAAAATGTAGCTATTTAGAGCAATGGTACTATCAAAGCTGCACGAAAAGATACAATTCATATTCAAACGAGAAAAACTTTAATGGTCACTAGAATAACATGGCATGCATTATAGACATGAATATTATCTACGACTCTTCCTGTTTTAATTGAGACTTCAGCCAATCAAAAATTGTACCTACTGATTACATGACTTTTATAAATTGATAATAACACAAAACATTGAAATAGAGGTGAACAAAGGGTACATTTGTTGAAAATATCTTCATTAGTTCAATGCTTTACAAAAGCATGTGTCTCTATATAAACGTCAACTGCACTTTGTGCAACTTTCACAGCCATAGATTAACACATTTTGGCAAGTTCGCGTACCAAATTTGATAGTAGTATTTAATGATTTGAAATATATAGTACCAGGAGCATACTGTTTGTGTTTCTAAGGTTTTTCTTTTCAAACGAGATAGATATAAATACTTCGACAAATATAAAAGTCCGGAACCGTGAGTTATGAAAGTCTATCATGGAGTGCTAAACCTTGTGTCGATATAATCATGATACCAACATTTAATTTCAATTTGAACGTCCATATCGGACGAGTTGGAAGTTAGTCCCGCGGTCGCGTTTATTCCCACATTCTTCCCATTAAGTTAGCTTCCGTACCACCTAGGTACAATGTACCCCACAGCCCAGGAAAGCAATACCCGAGGTGTATTGTTTCGAAGCGCACTTTATAGCTGTATAGGTAGTCCTGTTAAGCCCCACAGTTCAGCGAAGTAAGCCCCGTAGGACCTAGTTTCACCGTATTCCCGCGAAGTTACATGTAGACACGTAACACCTTGGTTCCCAAAAGTCCAGAGTTAGTTAACATTTGTATATCTCCATACGGATGCACGAACGCTAGCGCCCACTTGCATGAACACAGCCCTTAGTATCATCCCCGTCTCAAGGACTCAGGCCCGTGTCCTCAATATTATCAATATTGTAACAGTCCTGTGTGTTTTTCCAGTATATCCACAGCCTTAGAAACTCAACCGTATGTCATCACCTATCTCTGCAGCACAGGTTAGACCGCCTCGTAAATAATTCGCAAGTCTACGAATTGAGGTCAGTATCTTCTGGTATCGACACAACTTGTGGCAACAAACGCTTCCAATCATTTCCCCCGCAACCCCAATAATAGTGCCGCATGTCCCTTGTATCAACGCAGCACGGTTTATTACATTTCCTTATAAATCCCAGCAGCCCAATGTACAAACGCGTCAACTCAATTGCCAAGTAGCCCTGGTAAAAGCCACTCGGACTTTCCTATCAGTAAAACCCTTTCTATGTGGCGTACATGTACATAAGTATACCAACGGCTTTGTTAAGTCAAGCACATGCTCCCACGTATCACCATAGCCCATGTTAAATCGTCTGCTTAGTGTTACGCGTGCCTATGAATCCAGTTCTATGTCCCCTAGTATCAACTCATGGTATAACGCCTTCAAAGTGTGCCCCTACCATCTCTTTTAAATAACGCTATTACTATTAAGTTAGTAACACATGAGCCCACTTGCATTAAACAGCCATAGGTTTTAGACTACCCCCTAATGCAGCCCTGGTAACACATTTTAGTATCATCTCAGGCCCCTTTAAAAGTGCTTCTATGAGTATACCCGATTTTCCTTAATTTAACCACATGTCCTAACGTACGATAACAGCCATTGTAACACTATCGTCAAAGTGTCCCGCCTGCTTATGGATTCAATTCTATGTCCCAACTCAAGTACCAACTCAACTCATTGTATGAACGTTTCTTAAAATACCCTATCATCATACTAGTATCCATAAATACTAGTATCTAGCGAAGTGGTGTTAGGGTCCGCGTCTAAATAGTGGTTTACTTCGCGGGGCTGCAAGGGAACTATAGGACACAGGGTATATATGGGCCACGGGGATACCAGGAGACACGGAACTGAATAAATTGGGATGCTCGGAAACTATAGGATACGGGACACAGTGTTACGCGGCGGGAACACTTGGGATATGCGTTAGCTTAACCGTACAAAAAGTATAAATTAATTAAACTACTGTAGCGCGCGATAAAACAGTTACACAAACTGTGATACACATGTACCAGGTAACACAGTGGGCCAACAACAAATACTAACCTGTAAATATTTTGGAAATTGGTGATGGTTGATGTTGTGGCATGGACACAAAAGAACTCAAGGAAACCAATTCTGGTTGAACATGCAAAACCTGACACGACACCACATCTAGTATCGAAACTTTACCGTTATCGACTGATATTTATACAGTATGTCAAGAAATACTCTTTAGACCGTTATTGGTATGTCGTAATTTTTCATTACCATTTCCTTATTAGTTTGACATGAATGGAGATTTTTATGATTATTTGCCGTAAAACATTTTAAAATGGTTTAAAAGCTAAAAATGATAAATAAAACAGCAGAAAAAAGTAAAAAGAAATATTGGGTTTGGGTTGAATTCGAACTCGTTTGTAAAAGTACACTTGCACAAATATGCAGGTGCAGACGCCCGAAGTGACAGATTGCAATGACGGAGGAAAACAATAAGCTAATAAAATATTGTATTTAATTCAAAAGGCAATCGAAGATTGTTCCGTCGAATGTGCTTCGTGACTTAATGTCAAAGCCTGTTTTAGTTGAAAAAGAAATCATATTTCCATATTTCTCAACGTAAATGGCGCCTTAAGCGTTAAACGCGCTTTTCTAAGCGTAGATGGCGCCTGCAACGTGAAACACGCTTTTCTCTATGAAACGAACGACAACGCAAATAACAAACGACAACTCTTGCATTTCCAAACGGACATCCTACAACAACTACGATCGAAAGTAACATCGGAAAAATCCGCCATATCCTTAAAAATGATGCTCGAAATCACAGTCAGGCAACTGGCCCGAATGACAAACATGTCCTTAGCTTGAGGTCATGGAATTTTGAAGAAACACCTAAAAGATAATGCAAGATGGATACCCTTTTTGTTAACGACTGGGCAAAAACAGAAGACCCGTGTAACAATGGCAAAAGAACTACTGAATCCAAAATACAGTGAAAATGCTTTTGCAGCTACTGGTGATGAGCCCTGGGTGTATTATTTAAACCAATGCGGAAGGTTGTAACCGAATCTGTGCAACTAGAAATACGAAACGGCAAAGTATTGCCAAACAAACAAGAACTGTAAAGAAGGTGTTGTATATTATTTTTTCACTAAAAAGGGTCCAGCTATACAAACTATGGTGGTGCCATAGGGCAGAACGGTCACAGGCAAGTTCTATAAAAACATTGCTCTCAGAAAATTTAAAGAACTTCTACAAAAGTCGACGCCCCAAATCAAGACTTAAGTACGTTGGACTCCGTCTTTTGCATAATAATGCATCCGCTCACAAGGCACACATTATGGCCGACTTTTTAGAGTCCTAAAAGTCTCCGTCCTTCCACAATCTCCATATACAGGGTGATCATTAATATATGATAGGATAAGAAATCACAGTAAATTTGTTAAATTTTGCACTAGAGGTCTCAT
>JAUMHA010364650.1:0-13881 GCA_032359765.1 Saxidomus gigantea | reverse complement strand
AAATGTGCCTTCACATATACCAGCTTGCTTATCGTTTAATACTGGCATAACATTATCCTCACAGGTATTATTTGATTTATATTTATATAATGTTTTGTAAAATTTAACTTCCATATTAAAAATATCTTCTGTTTCGGTTTTCGATTATTTTCAGTTTGAAGTGTAGTTATAACTTTTCTTGTTTGTCTGGAATTTTCTAAACTATGAAAATATTTGGAATTTTGCTCACCCTCTTCTCAATATTGTACTCTTGACCTACTTTGAGCACCTGGAGTATTTCAATTGAATAATGATTCAATTTCCTTTTCGGTTTCTGTTATTTTACATTTTTTTTAGTTTTATCGAGATTTTTGTGTGGAATCAAAAGTAATATTTTAAGTTCTTTTTAAAGTTCTTGTAGCCGGTTATGTTTTTGTCTGGACTTTAATTTTGAGAACTTGATTGAGTAATCATGAATTTTATAATTTACAAAAATTGCCCATTTTGTTTAATGACTTTCTATTTTGGTTGATTTCACTGAATTTATAATATTCGATACGTTTCTCACGTATTCTAAATCATTCAAATGGTTATTAATAAATTTCTAGAAGCCTTTATCTCTTTTGTTCGGAACTTTTTAATTTTATAGAAATTGCCATATGGTCAGTATGTTGAATAAGTGCAGGGCGAATGTCAGTCCATAATATCAGTGGTATTAAGTTTTCCTCTACTAGCCAAAAATCCATTCTGTCTTTTTCAAACCATGTTTTCTTGTCCATATAAATTGACATTTTTCTATATTCAAGTATTTCCAAATATCAATAATTTTATTTGATTAAATCATTTGCTTCAAATTTGATACTGGCACATGTTTCGATTTATCACTGTCTGACCAATATACTGTGTCACTATGTGATAAGACATCGTTGTGATTGCCGCCAATGATTTTATCCCCTGACTTGAATTTATTAAAATTTCAGAAATGTCTCTATGTTGAATAAATTTCGTAGTTTGTTGTTCTTTGGTGAATAAATATTCACAAGAGTAAAGATGTTTTTGAATACTTCTATGTTTGGTAGTATAAATCTACCTCTATCGTCGCGGATTTATAAGAAAATATTATAAGAAAGCGTTTTGTTTACTACAATTGCATCTCCGACTGTTTGTTTCACAAAATGAGTGAAACATATCCCAACTACTAAATTCATTCCTAATTTCATTTTCTATTTCTTGCGAGAAATGAGTTTCTTATTAAAAGGCTATATGTGCATGTTGATATTTCAACCATTGTTATAATCTAGCTCGTTTAAATTTGTTTTTAAGACCTTGCATATTTAAAGAAAAAAATTATTATGTGAAAAACTATGTTCTTGTGACATTACAATTTATAAAGATCATGTAAAAGTAGACATTACATGTCATAAATGTTTCTGAAAGTTAATATTTGCAAACCAATTGCATTTGTACGCATCTTCGTGAAACGAAATAGAAGGCTTGTACCTGCACAGGTAGTTTGCATATAAAATTTGGCGGCATCACAACCCTTTTCTCAGAAGCAATGCAATTTGAAAGTTGTTGAAGAAATTTTAAGAAATGGCAAAGTTTTAGCCAAAAAGGTCCATTACTCTGTCAAATATGACTTTGATCTACAGAATTTGGCAGCATCATGACCCTTTTGTCATTTGCAATACAATTGCAAAGTTTGATGAAGAAATCTTAAAGTTTATTACCCTTCAAAATGATCACATTTGTTTATAGTTAAGAATGATGCTCAAAACACAGTGGATTCTTTAAAAACATATAAAAAAATAAGTTTTACCAAGTTATTTCTATCATTGTGACATACAAATAAAGATATAGATAATGGAAAGGGTTCATTTTTTATTTTTGACTAGAATAGTCAAAAAAGATTTTTACAGATTCCCTCTATATTCAGTGTGAATGAAATTGTTATACACATTATTTGTGGGTTGTAACTATGGCTATGTTTATTATTCTAGGAGTATAACTCACTGATTAATGTTTCATTTAAAATTATGATGGTCACTTTGAAGGGTAATATCACTTTAAGAAACGGCAAAGCTACAGCCAAGGTTAAGTTTATGTGACGGACCGACGGACCGACGGACAAAGCGATCCCTATGTATCGCCTTTTCTCCGAAAGGGCGACACAAAAACCGACACATATTAGATACTGAACAAAAAACTAATAAATGAATACATAAAATATGATGTATTTTAGTTTACAGGATTCATTATGAGTTTAACAAATGGAATCTGGAGGAGGATTTTACAACCTGTTATGACGCTGTCATTTGTAGTTATTATGATGATGATACCTACACTCTATGTATGTATAAATATTTGATCATCTTTGACAGGATATATATTTCTTCATTATAAGATGATATTTTGTATACGATAAATCCGGTTTTTAGAGATATGCTAAGGAACAAAGTGTAAAAAAACAGATCTTCAGGTCATATTGAACTTCTTTAATGAAAGCATTCGGTATCAGCTCTGTTAGGTTAATCCTAACTCTATTCTACGAGGGGTGATCCAGAATTAACCAGACTGTTGCTATATTGCTTCAGTTACTCAAAGTTTAATTTGATCTAACGTACATACTTACTGTCATTCGTCAAAGAGGTTTTCACAAAATGATAATTGTCTCAGAAACTCGGAGAGCAATTTTCAGCGATTCTATAGTTATCGACTTACAGCTAATGCCTTGTTCACATATCCGTACGATTTCCGAACGTTTTATTAAATCGTATGGTTCCACCAACTTTTGAAATCCATACGGTCTCCGTACAATCGTCGCTTCTGCTCACATGCCGAAGGGCACCGTACGATCTTTTGGAGGATGATATTGTACGGACATCGCAGACAAGTCGTGCGGAGTTTGGAAGGAGCTCGGACGTACCTCTTACGATGCACGTGTGTTCGTACGGCGCTCATACGGTGCCCGAACGGTGTCTGCACGGTGTCCGTAAGACAAAAATAAATCAATTCGGCAATAATTTCTCAATTGTAGCTAAAAATTGTCAAGGATGTCGTGCATAGCTCGTACGACGAACGTAACGCCCTGTGGTGCTCGTGCGGACATCGCACGTTACCCACCCGGTAAACATATTATCGTACGAACATCGTACGTTGACCGTGCGACTCCCTTGCTATAGTCGTGCACGCACCGGCAAGCTCTTACGGGCCTCGCGGTGTTCCAAATCGGCACGGACATAGTGCGATACCCCACACGAATTGTACCGGGGTCCTGGCGGTGCCCGTGTGAGCTGTTCCAGACTTCGAAAATTTCTACGAACTCAGCGAAAACACTGAAGCTCGGTGAAACATTTTCACCGAGTCCCCGAGTTCTCTACGAGTTAAAAGAATCCGTACGATGCTCGCAAGGGTCAACGGTGTCCGTTCGGACTTCGTGCGATTTTGCAAAGTTTCGACCGAAAACCTGATCGTACTGAGTTCGTAGCGTTAAGGTGACCAGGGTATAAGCGGGGAGTGTGACTTAATAATCAATAATGCGTAAAGTTGCATGGAGTTTCTTGTGTTTCTGATTTGAACATTTTAATGCGGCACTTCAACATTATTATATGAAGTCAAATACATAATTTTACAAAATATCACCATCATTCTCGTTTTTTTTTTCAAACAAAACTGTAAATAATAAGTTGAAAAGAATTTCCAAAAAATGTTGTCAAAATCACAGAAAATGCGCACTTTCATTAAGTTTTACCATAAACTTAAGTACTCAACTCCAAAAGCGTTAAAATGATAAAAAGACACCTGCAGTATAGACCCAGCCCCTTTCATAAGTATTCGAGTAGAATAGGTTATTTAGAGAAGGCAGATTATAAGGATGGATGTTAATAATGACAAGCGGGTTAAAATGCGGTAAATTTACGGCCAAACTAGGTACAGTTATTAGACATTGTATGGTATATTGAACATTACCAGAACCGTTTCAAAAAAACATCAGTTCCAGGTGGATTCTTTTCGTGTGAATAAATACGAGAGGGTCATAATGGCCCTATATCGCTCATCTGAGTACCAGTGAACTTAAATAAGTAAGTCACTGGTTGCTAAGGATGTAACTGGTTGCTAGGGGAAGTCATTGGTTGCTAGGGAACTAAATTGTTGCGAATGATGTCAATTGTTGCGAAGAATATCACTTTTTGCTATAGAAAGTCACTTTTTGCTGTAGGAAGTCACTGGTTGATAAGGAAGTCACTGGATGCTTTGGAAAGTCACTAGTTGCTAAGGAAGTCACTGGTTGTTAAGGTAGTAAGTGGTTGGTTTGTAAGTAGCTGGTTGCTATAGGAACTCATTGGAAGCTAGGTTTTCATTGTGATTGTTTAAAAAATGTAGATGCTAGAGTGTAAACAAACTAATTGTGGACGAACGGACGATGGACGTTCAACGATCATAAAAGCCCACCATGACCGCTTCGTAGTCAAGTGAGCTAAGAAAAAAGTACTTTACCGAGCACAGGAAAACGTCGTTCGCCTTACATGCCCGCAAATTTTGTTTGTATCTTAATATTTTTTGTACACATGGAATGTAATTTCCAAGGATGGTCAAATAGAGATTGACTATCGAATTGTGTGACATGTATCTTGCTACTGCAACCTATGGCGTTGTTACACGTTCATCTTGGATGACCTTATTTCCTAAGGGGTCAGATCCAGTACAAGCAGTTCAAACTGGCAATAGCTATGTCATGGGTTTTCTGATGGAACTTTGAATGGGACTTAAAATGTTTTTTCTCTACATCACCTAGAAGGGAAGTTCTGTTAAACAACAGTTTGTCCGTTGTAACATAACAATTGTAGCCGTTGTATTTTATTACTGTTTGGCAGTCATTGCAGCTACTGATATCAACTGAGTTTCAATTCATATAGTACTGTAGCTAGTGACGAAATTGTGTACTAGCGTTTCAAATTTGTATGTAATCGCTGCACTATTCATTTCAATTAACACGTAAGGCTCTGTTACATGTCTGATTCATGCGTCAATCCGACCGCCTTTCCGGCTTTTTTTAGCTTAAAATACCATAGATTATTACATATTGAATATTGTTTCACTCCTAATATGATGCAATCTTCAACATTGTTCCTTTGATTATCGTTTCACTATTTTGTTAATATCTTTTCATATAAAAAAAACCAGTTTAAGATCAAACAGAATGTCATTTTGATATCTTGAAAGAGGAATGTTGAATAACTGTTTAAAGATCATAAAACATTTCAAATCATTGTTTGAAATATGATTCTCTAATTACTTTATATAAATTACTTTGAAGCCAATTCAACATAGACTCAATCAAAAGTATCTTTTAATCTTCCAACTTAACGTATTTACGATGAAGGAAAAAGTATTCATTTCAACGTTCCTTTCGAAGTTATATGTCATTGTTTCAAAAATTTAGATGCTAGAGTGTCCAGGCGCTATAGATATACACTAAAACCAATTTTTTTAAACGTCCACCTGGTGTTTCATAACATTTCTTGGAATGCAAAAAATATAGACTATCAATACCCGCATACATTTTTAATAAAGTTTATTCAAAATAAATCCTAAAATTTCATTGGAAACAAACAACTCATTCAAGTACAACGAAGAGGTTTAACATGGTCACCCTGAAAAACAAAAATCACAAAGACAATAACTCGTGTTTGTGGCATTCTTCAATATTCCGTGTGCCCCCCATTGGCGGCAATAACAGCACGACACCGAGCCTTCATTGATATGATATAGCGGTGAAGGTATTGCTGAGGGATATTAACCCACATCTTCACCACATCACGTGTAAGCTTTGCAATATTAAGCTGCTGCGGTAGCGCCCTGACCTTTCTTTTCAACAAATCCAACACGTGTTCAATGGGATTGAGGTCGGGACTTTTGTCAGGCTATAGTAGTACTCGCACGGTGTAAGCGTTGAGCCTGGCCTGGGTACCCCTTGCAGCGTGACAAGGGGCATTATCCTGGGCCAAGATCATACCGCGGTTTCCTGGAGATGTGGCAAAAGAATAGGCTAAATTATATCGTTCTGTTAGATAGCGTCTTGCATTTTAGATTGCCAGAGAAATGCCAGCCCACACAATGATAAAGCCACCCCTGAAGTTGTCAGCTTCATTGAGACATGCATCGCTGTTTCTCTCACCGCGACGCCGGTAGATACGAACTCGTCCGTCAGCACTTCGAAGTTTATTGCGACTTTCGTCCGCAAATAAAACATTGGCCCAGTCAGCGCGAGTAAACATGAAATGTTGTCTCGCCAAAGTCAGCCTTGCTTGTCTATGTCGTGCGCTCAGTATCTGAACATTCCTCGGACGACGTGCTCGCAAGCCGACGGCTTTGAGGCGATTACGCAATTTAACGGGATGGATTGGACTGTTATGCGTTCAAATTGTCTGCCGTGCCGTTTGAGTAGGCGGTGTAAAGCGGTAACGTGAGTGACTTAGAACAATGTACCTGTCTTGGTAACGAGTGGTAACTTTACGCTTAAGCGCTTTACGCTTATGTCAGCAACACTTCCGGTCTGTCTGTACTTGAGCCAAAGCTGCCGGATAGTGGAATGATGCCTGTTGAATGTTCGTACAACCTGCCAGAAAACTTACAATTATTCAAGATAGGTAAAATATTTTTAAATGTTAGTATGTCGAAAGAGGCAAGTGAAATATCGCCAATCAGCTTACCTTGCAGATATGTGCTCCACGGCTCGACTGCGTTCTTCTATTAACATTCTTGCCATTTTTACATTTCTCCTTCCACACATATTACATTGGTATAGTTTTATTCTGGTAAAATAAGAGTATATGTCATAAAACAAATACAAATTCAATGTCAACATAGTAAATGTGAGCATCAAAATGCAGAGTAGATGACATAAAATCAATACCAAGGATAACACATAAAGGGAGCAATAAAACTCTTTTATTTCCATTGTGGTCCATAACGGGTAATAACAAAGGTCAAATGTTTTAGCAAATATACAAACCCGTTTCTGTAAAATATCATTTTGTCATGTGGACGTTTAGAAAATCGGTTAAGTGTAGAATCTGAAATCATGGGGCTAGCAAATCGATGTTTAAAATATGAGTGTATCAGTGTTTATATCGCTTACTTACAGTTCAATTTGGTACTAAAGCCGAATGATTTTTTTTCAGAAAAACGTAACTCTGGTGGAAGAGAATAAATTATTATTACAGAAAATTCCTAAAGGGGTTAGCATGACCTTTCTATCTAAAAAGAAAACAAACAAAATCGGCGCTCAACGACTAGATTCCGCAAAAATCAAAATACTTGCAAAACTGATAAATAATGCTAAGAAACATGCAAGAGGCTCAAAAACATCTGCATATCTAGCATTAGCTGTCTCAGTGATCGATAAACTTCTTGAAAATATGAATGTGACACAAGAAAGCGTCTATTCAAGAGCAACAAAGGAACCAATACATGTATGTCCAGAGCGATTCAAAGGTGCCAATTTTGGTTTTCCTCTTTACTACTCAGGATTTGAAACGACCAACTGTCGTCATAGCGTTCGTTTATCTAAAATAATCACTATAGTGAAATATGTCAAATTTAACCTCAGTGATATCTCAGTGGAGGCTGTAAACAAATTTCTTTCGTCTGTTTTTCTTACATTACCAGGAGTAAGAGTCTTACTAGCGACAAACTCGCAACGACTGACTACTCTTCTGCAAGCTCAGCATAGGGATACAGATATATTCTTTGTAGAAAACATGTCAGAAGGAAACGCTTTAAATACGATGATATCACAAGTAAAAACAGTATACGTGATGATAGCTAGGAATGTTGAATTCTTTACGAATGATTCAAGACTACAAAGGCTTATAGGAGAAATAGAAAGCTTGGACATAAAAATAGCAGGCGGCTCATTTAGGAATAAAAATGGTCATTGGACCAAAGGTTGTTTCCAAGTGCTATATCGTAATTTTACACTTAAGTATTATGACGGTTATGATGAGTCATTGCATGAATGTTTGTTTTGCGATTTTATAACCGGACCGTTTGTATCCACTACCATTTTTTTTGTTAAACAAAAGTTTGATGATCTTAATGACAACAATGGCTTGTACGAAGATTTTTTCCTTCGCATATTTCAGAAGGGTGAAGAGAGTATTGTCTGTCCAGATTCCATGTTTCACATAGATTCGACAAATCAGCCGACATCAAAGTGGAAATATTTCATGAAAAAATGGATGTTAAATAAAATTGTCTCTTCGAACGGATTAAATATATATTTTAACTATGATTTTAAACCACCGATTGGTAAAAGGTTCTCTTTTATGGATCTAAGCAAACTTCAGAAAGCGTCTGATGCCGTAAAAGTAAGCATGCTTGCCTGTCTCGAGGCAGGTGTAGTTTGTGAGCTTGAAGACGGAACTGCGCTCGGAGCTATAAAAATGGGTAAAACATTGCCCTGGGATATCGACTTTGACATAAGATTTTTGTCAAATAACTGTTCCCAATGTCGAAGACTTGTGGACGTCTTTCGTAAAAGAAACATTCATTTTAAAAATTCATTCATAAACTCTTGCTGTACTAAAATCTTAAAACTTAGAGAATCAAACTATGTTGGAATACAATTCAATGGAAGTAATGGAGATTTTTCTGGTTTCTCTATACTTGACAGCGCTCTTCTCATAGATGAAGGAATTGAACCAACAAAAGCACTGTTTGACGGTTTATGGTTAAATGTGCCGCGAAATCCTGGTTTGTCAATGAGGAACAGGTACGGAAGAGAAATATATCAACATGCTGAACATTGGCGCTTCACAGGAGGCAATTCAACAAATGGAAAGTTTAGAATGAATTATACAACAAATGTGTTTTTGCCATGCGCATCTGCTGGCTCTCATGGCTGCTTAGACAGATTTAACGCGGATGGGACCTTGCAATTTTTTCATTTACTTCCTTAAAAGAAAAATCAGACCATGAACAGCTAAGGCTTTTTCTGTGGAGTATGCAGGCAGAAATAATTAAGCACCTCCAATGTCACTATGATGCAACAATGAGTATTTAATAACAATGATTTCTATTGATGTAACAAACGATTGCACAATTCCTATGCTTACTTTGACAAATATTCAACATCTTTTAATCGGACTAAATTTTCTTCCACTGATCTCTGAAGTTTCATATAACTTACATGTATAAAGCATTTTGACTTGCAATTTGTTTCTCGAATCTCGTTCCTTGTACGAATCATCTTGATTGGAAACATGGATTTAATAGAACAGGAATCGAGAGCATTTGCGGTTTTTGTACCGTGAATCATTAATCTAGATCTTACGACAATTTTAAAATTACAGTCAAATGTAATTTGATGTAACATGAATTTTATTCGGGACATTTTGCAATTTCTTTAAGTAAACATCTACAGAAACTATTGTGATCTTAATCTGCTTCGTGTATATTTCCAGTCCGACCTCCAGTAATCAATTGTTTCAGAAACTATCTGCATGAAGGAACAAGTGTCAATTGTTTAAATAGACATATTTATTCTTATCTCGCACTATATCTCACACTATCTTTAACACAATATAGTGAGGGGATGCCTGCCCTAGCTTGTTAGAAACTCAGTTATGTTGCAAGTTTACGAGTGATATGGAAAGTGGGAGGGTAATATAGAGACTTGTGTCGTTTTTCAAACCTCAGTATTAATTTACAAATTAAGCCGTGGTAAGAAGTCGTTTAAACCGTTGCCTTATATCGTGCTGGTTTCTGATAATATTATATGTTATTTGGTTTTTCGAAGAAGTTTATGGGGCTATATCACCCGCTTATCTTTATATTACCCAATCCGCAAACTATCGAAAAGCAATTTTATAACCTCATTTTTAATTCATTTAGTTTAAAAATATTTTATTTCAAACAATGGTTACAATTTACACAGTTATACATTTGCTCAAACATACTTTACATGTATGAAAAGGATTTAGAGCCGAAAGCTAAAGCTTATAAAGGTCTTCTCCTATATATGTCCTACTTCTTGTAGATAAGGCATGGCAGTGTTAAGATCTAGTCTGAAATATATAGTACGTATTAATTTTATGTGATCGCAATTTGAAAATGATATACAAAATGTTATTTTCTCTCTCAAATCTTTTTTTACAAAAATACACTCGGCGGTTTCGTAATTAACAAATGTAAAATAACTTGCAGTCGTATTTACTTTACTAAAGAGAACTAATTTTTTTGAAGAGAAGGTGCGAGACAATGATTACACGTGTAGCAACATCTTGTATTAATGCAATTTAAGATCGTAATTTGCACATCTGACACATGTTATCAAAACACCGATCGACCAAAAGTAGGCTAATACACGATAAATTTAATTGAAAACGGGTCCGTATAAAACATGTATATATGACCTGAGGGAGTTATTACGATTAAACAATAAATAAATCTTGAATGAAACTAATGTTTTAAAGAGAATCAAATATGCGAATATTCGAACACGAAATTTGCATTCGAATATTCGGAAGCAATACGATTACTAATTCCAATCCTTAGTTTTTATTAAAAAAAATGTTTAAGGAGCTACATTCAGGTCGGAGCTTAGCATGATATACTTTCCATTTCCTTTCTCCTACATGGACATTTTTAGGACATTTCGAGACATGGTTTTTTAATTTCGATTTGAAGGAGGCTAACTATGGTGAGTTTTGCAGCTCTGTTGAAAGTTCGTTGCAGTCGACTTTTAATTCATTTAACGGCTGAACATAAGCAGACTCTCAAAAGCCATAATGATACCTCAATGCTACTTCCTGATGTCACAAAACGACGTCACAAATATTATAGGTAACTGAACTTGCCGTCCGTCATCTTGTAAAAAAACGCAAGACTTTTCTAACGAATGCAGGTTTGTTCTTTGAAATGTGAATCAATCATTTTCATATACATTCCTAAAAATGTTTTCTCTTTCTTATAACTCCGTACGAAACCTCATTCTTCTTCTCAACCAATGCTCCGTACCAATCATTTTCGTAACCAGAGCCGTAATTGCGTACCCTAAAAAATCGAACCATGTTAGCGTGGGGTACAAAGAGGGGGTATGCCAAGTGTATAGTATCGGCTTGCCCGTTAATATCAATTTCTATTTACGGATAACTGACCATAGTAGAGCAGTATTTTGACTGCTATTTGAGTCCAGTATGCACAAAAAAGTACCAAAATGTTTGGCAGATATTGAGGTTTATTGAACAGTAGATAAAAGTTGGAAAAGGTCAAGGCCAAGGTCAAATTGAACACCAAAATAAAAACGTATAGTAAACTATTTGACTCTTGAATAATATTTTAAATATACACGGAATGCTAAAATATTTTATTTAACATAATACATCACTATCCATGCTACAACTGCATGTTAAAGTTTTGGCCCGCCAAGGTCAAGGGCAATGTGATTTCAAGGTCAAATTGTCAAAAATGACTAAATATAAGCTTTTTACCAAATATCAACTCTGCTGAATTGTATAAATGATGTTTAAACACATATCTTTTCACTTTAACTTAAATATAGGTTTAGATCCCTTGATATGATAGCAATTTAGTAAACAGAAATGTTTATATAGTGAGAGTATAATTGAAATTACCCCACCCAACCACCCTAAAATCGTTCAGTTGCGTTTGCTGCATCTACAATCTATACACAATACGACAGTGTTTTTTTAATAAATATTACTGGAAACGTTTTAGCAAATTACAATTTTTCAAAAACTACTGCTTTGACTCTTTTGTACTAATTTGGATTAGCATATGTCAAGGTCAAGGTCATTTTAAGGTCAATAGCACCTAAAATTCATGAAAGTCATTATACATCGTATATAGCATTACTTATAATACAAACACATTATTTTTATCTACTATATGGCACAGTTATACAGCACAAGAATGTACCAAATTATCTTTGAATGAAGAAGAACATCAACAATAGACAATTTAAAGCATATTCTGTAGTTAAGGTACTTCATATTTTTCAACAACATTTTTGCTACATGTGGTGGTAACTTCAGTATGAACATAAATTATACACACTAATAAAAATGACCGTTTACAGTAAGCTTATATGAGATGGGAAATATGTACATGTAATCAAGAGATTTTCTTAAGGTAACTACAGCTAACCACCATACATTTTATGAAAGTACATGTCATGTACGTTGTAGGCTATGTACTATCAATGCCAGCTCCAATGACATACATAATACAATGAAAACTACATTTGTAAACATATTTTCTGCAGTATCTGTTATAATTTTTATCTAAAGTTCTTTCTGAAGTCAAAACAATTTTAGATATTCTTCATGTAACTACAGCTAACCATTATACATTTTATAAGAAAGTACATAATTATCATGTACGTTTACCCCCGTTAACCCGCCATATGTTAATGTAGGCTATCTACTAGCAATGCTAGCCCATATGGCATACAAAATACAATGAAAACTACATTGTAAACATAGTTTCTGCAGTAAGTATTACAATTATTAATTGTATCTATTTTTCATTCTGAAGTACTAACAATTTTCAATGTTATGATTTACAAATCAATATCAGGTTATATAACTACAATGTTTACAGCCTTTTTTTAGTATAAAGTATAATAGAATTTCCAAAAAGAGATAACCATCATTGATTTTAATACATATTATCATAGTTGCACGGGAAGTCCTACTTTTATTAATTGCTTTAAAACAACACAGCTGGTTGTCTATGCTTGCCCCATAGTCACATGCCACTGTACAGGGCTGTTCTAGTGATTCACAGTTAATAGACATGTCCTGGCGGATAACTGATGTGAGGTTGGACACCGGAGGACGGAAAAATGACAGGGGTGTTCTCAAAATAATCCACATATATAAATTAAGGCCAAAGAACAAAAGAATCTTCCTGTAATGTATTTAAACTCTTTTTTGTGTTAACAACATAAGAGATTCATGTGCGACGTAACGAAATTAATTTGTTCAAACTTTAGTTTCTGTAGTATAGTTTTTCCAATGGTCACAGTAAATGACACCGGCTAGAACATTCAAACAATATATCTTCTTTAGGTGATAGCATTCATTCGAATAGGTGATGTCATGTATTCCCTTTGAATAGGTGATACCACCTATTCGAAAGGGTAATATCACATGAAGTATTCGAATGGATGATATCACCTAAAATGATTTATTGCTTAAATTTACTAGCTGATCATTTGTTAAAATATTTTTTTCTAATAGTGTTATCACTTATTGCAATAGGTGATATCACCAATATCCTTTGAAAAGTTGATACGACCTTTTTGAATTGAATGGGTGATATCACATTCAAATATGTGATCTCATCTATTCAGATAACAAATATGTGATATCACCATTTCGAATAGGTGATATTAGCTATTCGGATAGATGAAATCCCGCATTCTCTTTGAATAGGGGATATCATTTATTCGAATAGGTGATACAAAACATTCGAAAATCATGCTTTAGTTTTCTACGACAAGTTGTAAATTATTACCTCACAGCTAGGGTTTAGCTATACTATTCGAATATTGCATTCGCCCCGGCGTCGGCGTTTGCGTCGGCGTCTGCGTTGGTTTAAGAATTTTTATGAATGCTTTCATGTTCTATACCATCAACCATGTTTACTTTAAACTTGGCATGATTGCTTCTAATGATAATATATACACCTGCATGGATACACATATTTATGTCAACTGTAGTTGCATAGTTATGCTCCTTCTTGTGCCCAGATTTTGTCACAAAAACTTAACCTCAGCTTTTGCTTTACCATCCACCCAACTTTGAAATTATATTGCATATAACAACAGGGTTGTGATGCAGCCAAAATATTTGGGTCAATGTCACATTTGAT
>JAUMHA010364639.1:0-13885 GCA_032359765.1 Saxidomus gigantea | reverse complement strand
TGTTCCATTCACCCTATAACAATGTTGGCTAATACATTGTGTATGCCTGTCTTTCTTATTAAAGTCATTTCTTAACGAAAAAAAATTGCAAGACAGCCTTTTTTTTTTTTGCAATATCCCTGCACTATATTTCTAAAATGTACTTATCAATTTGAAATGCAAAGTTAGGGATGTTTTTAGTACAAATAAAGGTCATTTCTGATGGTAAGAGTAAATCTACTTGTACTTGTGCTCCTGGGACTTTAAACTACACTCTCAATTTGTTAACCGTCGCCCTGCTGTTGGCAACAAGTGCAGATCATTGATCACACTCAACATCCATGCAGTATTTCAGTCAGTTAACAAGCACTCCTTTTAATAATAAATGGCTCTGGTCAAATCAGAAATTTTGCGGGCAAAGGGTAATTTTCATTGTACAGTCAAACTTGTGAACAAAGATCACTGACTGGAAAAACCTATAGCTGTCTTTGTTCTTTCACAGGTTTGACTGTACTTCCAAATTAAAATAAATTTGTATCATTTTGGAAGGGGATATAAAGCAACAGGACCATGCTCAACGCAAGGCAGGGTCAGTATTTATCAGTCATTACTGTACAAATAAGCTACCCTGGAAGTGACTAATTTTCAAAGTAAAATATAGTGCATCCTTCATATTTCTATACAAAAATCATCACATAACAATGTAATAAACATACATAATTATTACAATATAAAATGTAAATAAATGGTGCAATACAAATTGTGATAGCTTTATAAATAACAAAGAATTCTTTCAAACATACACAATTAAAACATAGGAATGATATAACAAGGATATTTCGGAGCACTAAAAGTGGAATCAACATGTGGCGGCCAACTTTAACATGAATATCATAATTTATACATCTACTATCACGTAAACACTTACAGTGAAATCTGTATATAACAAACCCTTTGGGACCATTTCAGTTTGTTCTTTATATCCACGGTTTGTTATATCCATATAGCATTCATATAAAATAAAGGAGGAAAAGACACACGGTCCAGAAAATGTGTTCCTTATATATGTGAATTTCGCTATATCCAGAGTTTTTATATACAGAGTTTACTGTACTTAACATGTAGACAGTATAGAACTTACAATAAATAACATAAATATGTAAATGAGACATTTGAAATGTTTTGTGTCATTCCCTTTGCTCAGATATCTTCCTATGTGACAACTGCATATGAAGAGTTATAAGTGTACATGTTTACAGAGATATGAACAGATGGGAAAATTTATGGCCATCTCTTAATATGCAGTCTAAATGCGCCATCCACTGTGGACATGTGGACAGACAGTGCTAGTACAAGATCATTGATGACATAAGATTATATGAGATTTTCTCTTACAGAGTACATATAGTTAGTTGAAAGTGACAAACTGATACAAGAGTGTACTGACGAATTAGTATTTTCATTTCAACAGAGTGATTAAAATGCCACTATGTGACATTTATGTTCCTAAATAATAACAGCACCGTGTAAACAGATGAATTTCCAGCAGCAAGTCCTGTCTACATGTTACAGCTTACTGTAAATGCCAACGAAAATGCATAAGACAAAAGTTAACTGTACTTTGACATAAATATGACAAACAAAATGCGAATAGACTTGAAAGTATTCTCTTTATAGCAGTAATAATTCGGTGTTTTGAAAACAAACTAGATGCTGTTATGGCAGTAACAAAGAAATGAATCCTGCTTAAAAACAAATGAACTGTTTGACAAGGCCAGCCTGAATGCTTGGTAAAAAAACGTTAAAAGTATGGTAATGTTTGAAAAATAAGACCACCCACTAAGACAGGGTATAAAGTACACTGGGAGTCGATCCTTTAATATTGTAATACATTAAAGGATCGACAATGGTAGGTATTTAGGGTGGTCTTCACAGTGGAACATCATTGTATATTGCCCTGAGTTTCTGCTTATTTGAAGGGGATTTTTGCTGTGTAACAACAAACAGGCTGGCCATTTTGTGTCGATAAGCCATAAAACAGAGCAAAGTTACCAGGCCCTTTTTCAAAGTACTGTGTAAAACAATCAATTTCCTCCAATTCTAAGTAACATATTACTATCTCCACCACCACTAGAGCTACTGCTGACCCACGATCTCGGCCCAGTTCTAACCATGTCTGTGTTTGAGTTTGGGGACGCCTGTTCACATTTTCTGACGTCCATTTGTAGATTCTGTTAATGATTTGTTTTGATCTAGTTAAGTATTGTTCTTGGTCAGATGATGTCTGAAATACATGTATATAAAACATGTACCTTGTCATGTACCTATCTTTTACTGAGCATAAAAAAGACAATTGTTTAACAACTGTGTGATTGATCTCTCTTTCATGCCTGTGCACACTTTATTTATTATAAACACTATAGCCGATTTCTCCTTATCCTGGTGACAGAAAATAATTCTGCCTTTGTGACTACAGTTGATCATGATCAGTCGGCACATCTATACAACATTATCATGATCTGCACTCTTGGCTAAGAAGTCAGTAAATTATCATAGAACTGTATATATCATCAATGATACTTTCCAAATTGTAACATAGACCCATCCACTTCAGTAATTTAGTATAGTTAGAATTCATCTCAAATGATTCAAAAGCCTACAACCACAACTTTCCTAGCAGTTCATATTCAAATCTACATTTTTAGAAATTACCTTCTTTAGTCTTTTTTGTCCACAGCTTCTTCTGGTATACACATAAGAAGTTTCTGTAGCGCTAAAGTTACCCGGTCTGTAAATTTACATATAACATTTATCAAAAGATCTTTCAACAAAAATCAACTAACTTTAGAAACTGAATTGTTGTTTCACAATATGAGATACAGATAAACCTGTGTTACTGGTCACCTTGCTTGTACAGTCAACTGCTCTAAACAGTGTTGTTGTACCGGAGTTAATTCCAGGATACGGATACACCTGTATAAGACAGTCACTTTCCTACATCCAGAGGCTCACAGCTTTAACCGTGTATATATATATATATATATATATATATATGTATTTCATTTATATACTTGCATAGGGAATGTGTTACTTAATCAGAAAATGGCATCTAACTTACATCAAGTACATCATTATTATGTATGAAACTTTATTATTATCAATTAAGCCAAACAATTCAGTTACAACCTAACCATGACCACATCTCTTCCATGTGTGCATGAATAATTCTGTCATACAACTTAAAGTATAGATAAAGCCATCACTGCATGTCGTTTAACTTTTAATTCAAAATATCACAGGCCATGTTTACATCATTTTTCATTTGTGTTTGCATGTTTTTCATTATATTGCTGCGCAAACCTCTATCATTATACGACAGCTATTTTGTCTCTTGACACAAGAAGACATCTTGACTTCACCCTCATACATCAGGGCTCAAACCTAACTTTAATACTGCCGTTATTCTGCCTCTTACCTAGAAAATCCGTTATAGTCTTTGGCTTGTTCTCCCAGTAAACAAACACAAGGTACACTGGTATCCCCGTGGCTATGATAAGGCAGCCAAAACCTGCAAAGGTAAAAAAACATGCGCTAGCTTTATTTTTCTTCTCTGGTGCCCATTTCAACAATATTTGCGTTATTTACAGGTGGGCAATTTACCTAACCATCATTCCTGTGAACTTTAAGTACTAGAATTGCATCTTTCATCATAATGACCTTTTAATCATTGATAGATTTTAGTGATTTTAAGTCATCAACTCTCAACATCTACTCTCTCAGGAGTTTATAAAACAAGCTATTAGCTTTCTACTTTATCCTGTATGTACCAATATACGTTCATAATTTTGTAAATGTTTTGATTTAATGAAATATTGTTAAAACTAACCCCTCTACCTCTACTGTGTTAAGGTAAAATGTCTATGCATACCCTACATATTTTAGACTACTTGTCCTGCTACAGGGACAGGCATATTTCACAGAAAGACAAATGGCCTTAATTTTGGTACGACCATTAAACTTTACTTGGGTTAATTGGTCTATTTACCATTAGAGATGAACATAATGATGTGGAAAATTAATTTCACACTTTTTCAACCAACAGGACATCTCTTTGATAAATTAGGCAGTTGACATAACTATGACCCGCATTATTAATAAGGTATGTGACCCGCATTATTAACAAGGTATGTGACCTGCATTATTAACAAGGTATGTGACCTGCATTATTAATAGTCTTTTAGCACATGACACAAGCTCAAATACTATTAACCCCCATTGCCATCATAAGGATATCTTATCTTCACATACTGTAAATTTAGTAATATTTGCAGTGATTTCATTTTTCTACTTTTGCTAATTCCCCATATCGCTAATTTAAAAATCAAGTGAAAGATTCATTTCACCTAGATTAACCATAAATGCATTCTCCTTTCGTGACTTTAAAATTCGTGAATAAATGTTTTTGCTAACAAATCGTGAAATTTCCATCATGCAAAAATTACCCAATATACAGTACTTCAAGGATTTTCTGAATTTTCTAATTTTTCAAGATCCTGAAAATTCTTAATCCGTTTTAAGTCTACAATGAACCCTGCTGTCTAAAGGAGTCCAAACTGCAATACTGAGTACACACCTGTTTCTGTGGGACTCGAGTACATGGGCAGGAAAACAAGTATCGCCGACATTATCACGTAGATGATTGGCCATACAATCGCCACCTGTAAAACAAACATACAAAAAATTGAGCCATGCTGTGTGAAAACCAATGTATGTTACATTTATAAACAGTAATTGTATGAATGTGAGAAAGAAGTACATTGTACTTCCAAAGTGGAGCACAACCACAGTGCTTTTAGTCAAGTAACAGAAGGGTTCTGTACAATGGGTTTAAACTGTTAGTTTCAAGAAACATGGTCCAAAATAGCTTATATTTAACTTGACCAAAATTAACTCAATATTGATGCAAAATACACGTCTTTCTGAGGTATAAACCCAATCCTTTTAATCCTAGAGCTTATTTCTATTTCATGACAGTCTGAAACACATTAAAAAATCTCAGATGATATCTGCTATGGCTCGATGTCAATCCCCACTGGTCACGAAAATGAACTCTTTACTTTTTCATAAAACTAAAAAAAACAAACATATGTTTTAAAGCTATGGAAACAAAATTTGTAAAATACAGTCTTATACAGTCCAACCTCCCCGAACGACACCTCCCTAGTCTAGAGCATCAATCTCCTTAAAAAGACACATACAATTATTTTCTTTCCTAGTGAATCAATTATATAAAGAATCGACCTCTCAAGAACAACACCTCTCTACAACAAACACATTTCTGTGTTCCAAAGGGTGTTCACTCCTGAAAGGTTGCACTGTATACTAAAACAGGCTATTATGATGAAATGCCGACTTCCACACCACGTCTAACGGAAAGAGATGTTCAACCCTGTCTGCATGATGACTCGGCAAACTATCATCAGAGTGACAGTACATAAATAACATTCTCGTTGCACTTAATTGTATGTCCACATAATTAACCAACTTATTAAACCTATAAACCAGAAAGCCGTGAGTTTTGTATATCGCTTGTCTGTAGTCCACTGTAGATGAGGGTCAACCTGAACCTCAATAGGATAGTGTATTTTATGACACTAACTTCATTTCATAGCATTTTATAGTCTTTCTAACCACTGATTTTGAGACAGATTTCTGACAGGACACGGTTTTTTTTTTGTTTTTCTAATTTTCTACATGTACACAGTCTCTTAGTTTTCTACATAAACATACAGAGAAAATTGCACCATTACTGATCCATTAATTTTTCTTTCTGAATCAACATCTCCTGAATAGTCTTACTAGAGAGTCAAATGAACAATAGCATGGAATAAGAACATTTCTGTGAACTTCTTCAGTAACTGTACCAGCTATTCCTTGCAAGTTATTCTGGGGGTTTTTGTTTCCAGGACAACCAATGGATCAATTAAATGTGAAAGAATTTATAAGAGGGACCATGCAAGGAAAATGTAATAAAACTTCAACACAACTGGCAAAAGATATGTCCAGACAGCTGCCACTTCAAAATCCTAATTTCAAGCTTACCATCAGCCAGTTTTTGGCCTAAGCTAGAAAAGAAAATTCTAACTATACTTTGATGAGACTTCAGTTGTTTCTATAATTTTATCTTTACCCTGCTAAATAACTAAAATGAACCATTAACTGTTCACATTGTTCCTCTCTAAAAAGTTTCCGACTGAATGGAAAACAATGCAGATCATGATCAGATTGCGTATCCATGCCGCTGATCAAGATCTACACTGGTTCCCGAGGTAGAATCAAGTGTTGCTATAATGGTGAGAAATAAGGAAGAAAAACAACAGTTACTTCACTCGGCCCTGCCCTTGCAACCACCTGAGTTAAGCAACATCCTGACCTATGTGACCACTTTAAATTCCTCCCTTGCATTTTCAAACAACAATAGTAATTCCTGAGTAAACAGACCATCTGTCTTTAAGAGACCACAATTTCAACTTCCCCATGGTGGCTGTTTAAAACAGGTTCGACTGTACCAGTTTTCTAAATCTGTCAGATTTCTAAGGCCTGTTTTCATATCATTGGGACTTGTTTCTTTAAACACTGAAATGATAACCAAGAGTAATAGAAAAGTCTCCTGGTGGCAAATGTATGTGGTCAGTAACAAGTGCTCATGAAGGTCATTAACCTTACTTTCTTAACGTGGCATATTGGATTCAACAACTGCACATACATGTATGGTACCAACAGTATAAATAGTCTGTCCTTCGTAAATCTTTGCAAGTCTGGGACGAAACATGAGCCAAATTATATTAATATTTTACCATTCATTCAGCGCCAAAATGCTTGTAAAACAGTAGTTTATTAGTTTATAACGACTTCCAATAACTGCAATTTAAGCCTATTAAAACTAGGTGTAGATAATAGAATGAACATGGTATACTATAGAAACCAGGTCAATTGGATTTCTTGATAACCATCTGAAAAACCACAAGAGCATTTAAGTTGCTCTACCAAGTCTGAAACTAGATCAAGGACATGTACTGTAACATATTAAAGTCATATAACCGTTCAAAGTGACCATCATAATTTAAATAAAACATTGATCAGTGATTTATACTCCTAGACTAATAAACATTGCCATAGTTATAACCCAAAACTAACGATCTGTATAACAGTTTCATTCACATTGAATATAGAAGAAATCTGTAAAAATCTTTTTTGACTATCCTGGTCAAAAATAAAAAAATCCATCCTTTTGGTTATGTATATCTTAATATGTATTTGACAATAACAGAAATTACTTGGTAAAACTTATTTCGTACATGTATTTAAAGCATCCACTGTGTTTTGAGCATCATTTTCAGCAATAAATCAATATGACCATTCTGAAGGGTAATAATAGTAATTTCCTATTTCTGTATTTTATATCTATCAAAATTGAACAAAGTAGACCATTGTAAGTCTAAGCAACTTCACAGACTAAAAGTTGTCAGCAGTGATCAAAGGGAAACTTATTTAGGTCCGGTGAGGTATTGGCTAAGCAGACAAAAATAACAGCTCACACAATCTAGCATGTTTGAATAATACTTCTACACAAATCAACTGGATGAAGCAACCACCTGCCATAGGCACCTATTACTGATTTATCCTAAACAGTACATCAGTATGAAGTGACCACATGCTAAGATGCTTTAAGATGCTTTAAGATGCTTTAAGATGCTTTAAGATGCTTTAAGATGCTGTATTTGTTCACTGACTACAGTGGCTGTTTTACACAGGTTTGACTGTTTCCTCAAACGATTATCAACATGCTAACAATGCAAGGTGAAAACAAGATTATTTACAACTTAACATGTGGACATATTCTGTTTTTTACTTTCCTTTGCCTTGAGATCTCTACCGGGCTAGCTTGTTTTGTATATGGATATTAACTGTTATAAAGCACCCATTTGTCTCACACAGCCAATGTTTGTCCAACCCAAATGTGATGTCTTAAAGATCACCTCTGAAATGGACCACCTTGAAAACAGAAACTAACTGGTAGAAAGAAATAAACAATTCATCTTTTGTAAAAAAAAAAAACCTCTGAATAAGGACCATTGTCTTATAGGGTTTTTTGCACAGGTTTGACTGTATCTGATTTTAACACAGTCCTATATAATGATTATGGCTTATTAAAGAACTCACCTTGACTGGACGATCCATGTTGGGTCTCGTGTATCGGAAGTAGAGAAGCACCGTCACAGACAGACCAATGGCAAGCCAGTTTACAAAGCTGACATAATTGATGAGGGCATACATGTCGGACGATGTGAGATACACAAGGGAGAGAAGTCCCTGAAAATAAACAACAATCCAAGTTCATCCAAAACACAAATGATTTTCAAAACAATATCTTTGTACTGAAAAAGAAAAAGGTCTGGAGTTATAAACTAATTAACATCAGACAATACATATATGAAACAGTGAAAATATGCAGGTAGCAGACACTACTACAGTTACTGCATAATCTAAACTTTTTAAGCTAAAATCTTGTTAATTTTCTCTAATGGACTGTGTGTATTTAAATATGGACAGTACCATTGTTGTTCATAGAACTGATTGAATATCGACTAATGCAGATACTGATCAGACTGCACTAAGCAATGCTTAGGCAGAATTCTTTGTAGGCGTTCTAGATCAACTTACCATAAATAAACACGCTGGCATAGGGGTCAGTCTGTTTATCTGTACCATACTAAGAATCTGAGGCATGTGGCCTTCTCTTGCACCAACGTAAAACAATCTGAAAAGTGCACACACATAAAGTAATCTGAAAATTGCACCCACATACAACAATCTGAAAATTGCAGCAACACAATAAAACAATTTGAAAATTGCAGCAATATAAAACAATCTGAAATTTGCACCCACACAAAACAATCTGAAATTGCAGCAAACAATAAAACAATCTGAATATTACACTGAAATAATCAAATTGAATCTGAAAGTTATTCACTTTCAACGACAATACCTTTCAGATACACAAAACAGCACAAAATGCAACTCTTACATTTGATGTCTTTAACATTCAATGTCTGCATAAATCCTACTTAGGCATTTTACAATCGCATTTATTCTGTCATCTCTAGCAAGCTTAATATGTAGACAGTTGCAAATGTAATCTGATTGGACTTTAATAACTATTGACATTTGCATTAAAAGACAAGACCTTTAAAACTAGAATTTCACTTCAGAAACCTCAATACATCTTTTTTTCTTGTGGTTTTAATGCCTGTTTTGACATTCATGTCGACCAGGCAGACTATGTAATCATCATTTATGGGAAGGAATTGCACTAGACTTCAACCATACTTAAGAAACCGCAAACTTTCTCACAAAGTCGGGTCGGCAGCATGGTTCAAACCCATGATCCTCTGTCAGTGAAGATAAAGTGATTGCAATTAATTTGGACACATACTAAGTCTTGTAGTGTATAATCCACACACTATTATAATTATCTAAGATGACTACCTTCTTTTTTATTGTATAGATAAAAGGGTAAAGAGGCAAATACGACAGAACTCACCTTGATGATGTGAACAGGATACCATTTACACCTCCAAAAGTGGAGAGCGACACAAAAATTGGCATTATCACCCATAAGAAACTGTACAAACGTTGTGAAAACATCTGAAAACAAAAAAGTTATTTTTTCTTTAAAATAAATACAGATGTATCTGCACACTGCGTACAAGCAGAGCAACTTGACCTTGACCTCAGAGCAATTTAACCTTGACCTCTAGAGTCCGTTCTTTTGGCCAGAATACTAGTCAGAACTCTAGGAAGCAGTCATCAAGAGATATAGTATAAAACATTAAAAAACTTACTTTTAATACAATCAATGTAAAATAATTAAATTTAAACTTCAATAAAAACAACTGAACTTTTCAAGACATCAAGCACATATTCATATCAACATGGCAGCAATGATAATTTAGTTCTACTTTATCACTGGTTGTTTCAGCAGAGCAGAATTTCTGCAGAACTGTTCATCTCTTGGGATTGTAGCTATATTATAAGTGGAAATCTGAATATGCAGGGACTCAAAGAACTGTCTGTAGATATCATGCTAAATACGAATTCACAAACATAGAATCACTGTGAAAATATTTCTTAACAATCATATAGAATCTACTAGAACATTTCAAAATCAAAGTTTTTTTTTATAATTTACTAACCACAGCTACAGCAGCTCCACTGAGGACCTCCGTCCTGGTCACAGTTGTAAAGTATGCTATATTAGCAAAGGTGTACACTACAGTCACTAAACTGATAGAGATCCATATAGCTTTTGGACAGTTTCTAAAATGGAAAAAAAATGATTTTATAGAACATTATGTCAACACAGTTCATCAACTTAATCATATTTGGCTATTGCTGCTGCTGCTTGTGATGATGATGATTATGTTGCTGCTGCTGAGACTGTTACTGCTGGTGATGCTGAAGATGATGATGTTGACAAGACCTACTAGTAGTTAAAAATGATTAAGCCTCGTGGTACTGCACTAGTTTTCTCCTGAGGAAAAACAGCTAAATGACTTTCAACAAGAGACCTATTTCAAAATAGCAATGGTAATTCGAATACTATATATCTCTTTGCCCTAAACGGAACTGCACACACATTGTAACTTTACACTAGATATAATTTGTTGCAATAACTCTTATGGTATGTCTAGACTCTGCTGGACACGTCTAACATAAATCTACAGATAATGCAATTAACAAATAATTATGACAGGAAAGACAGGGCACTACATACAATCATGGAAATAAATCAAAGCATTTTGTTAATGATTTATTATTGTTCAGTGATGTGAAAGAGATAACATTTTGATATACTGATCTTAAACTTTACAGATGAACAACAATAGCAAAAATTGCTTAATCAGCATGGAATCAAAGTTTATAATCATATCTTATCAAAACATGCCTAAAACACCATGGGGATTATTCTTAACTTACAAAAAAGGGTGCCCCTAAAAAGGAGGCAGGGAGCCACAGGCACGGTTCAATGCATCTTTGAAGGCATCAGAAATATCCTTTAAAATTGAAATCTATAAATCTTAATAGATGCAACAGCATGCAAATGATGGTAAGTGCTTCTTCAAGACTTAAATACCTTCTTATCTGTGGGCTATAACAAAAGGGCAGATGGGGGACAAAAGACAGCAGCATGATGTAGGAAAAAAGGGGCAGGGTGCAGCAACTTTCTAAAACATTGTGCCATAACTCAAGTAAATACAGTCAAACTTGTACCTAAAGACCCCTGACAGGAACTGCCAAAAGCAGTCCTTATTGAAAGGTGGTTTTTATTCACAGGTGTTTTTACACTAGATGATAAGTACACTTCTTTTTTTCTCCCACTGATCCTTTCTCAAGAAGGTGTTTATTATATAGGGCTGTTCTTTAAAACAAGTTTGACAATTTAATGCAAAAGGTTGTTGTTTTTTGCTTCTTAAGATGAAAGGCTAAAAGAACAAGTTAGAGTGCACTTTGCACACCATGTAAATTGCATATTAATTGCAGTGATATCAGAAGGGTTTAAGTGGTGTGCAGTGATAAGGAATTTATTCAAGGCCACAATCAAGTCATAATGTCTAGGTATTAAGTCAGTTGAGGACAAGTCATTGAAATTGTAAAAGTTCAATCCCAGGTTAAACAACTGCAACTCTGATATATAAAAACTGCTACACTCTTGTATCAGTAGAGATATACAACTGAACTACACCCCAAGCACAGAAAGACTTATAAACTGCTTAATTTCCATCTTTTAATTTCAACAAAAACCATTTATTAGGACATTTACGGTATTAAAATCACAATGACTATCTAAGTCACCCCACAACAAAGGTATCCCCTGCTTAAAAATATCTCTATGTCAACATAATAACTGTGATATAACATTTACTTTGTTTGTAGTTTACCGAGGGAGGGATTATCCGGACTGACCACTGTAATATTATGTGTCTTAAAGCCGACACTGTAACTACTGAAGATTTCAATTTTCTTAATCCAGGGTTGTCTTTATCAACAAAGGGTTTCCGCACTTCAACTACTAAACTAAAATGGATATTTTATAAACAGAATTTAACCCTTAGTCTGCTGAATTTTAAACTGCACATGTCCCATCTTTTTACCTTTGATAGAACCATTAACTGTTCAGAGGGGTGCCCACTGATAATCAGCTGCACAGCAATGTGCAGCCTAATCATGATCTACACTGGTCACTTGCTGGCAGGATAGTAATGCTTACTAGTACAGTAAAGTTTCCCTATTAAGACCACTAAATATTAAGACCGCCCTTGATATTACCACCAGACATTTCAGAACCAAATACTCAATTTCATAGCAAAAACGTCCAACTAGTAAGACTAATTCATGAATGCCACTTTTTACTGGTCCAAGGGTAATTTCAATACAGGAACATTACTGTTTATGCATTAAGTCAGGATTTGATAAATTTTTGATTTGTTGAGGATATGTTTGAAATAGTGAAAAAGTTTTATAAAAGACATTTTAAATTGCTCTCTACATCTCTAGATGACTTTCTATAAGAACAATTTATAATTTGAGGTTGAATGATTCAATACTGTACATGCATTTCAATATCACTGGTTTCACTGAAACAAAATGAATTTAGAGGCATCTAAATGAAGCAAAGTGAATTCAACCTCTCCTGTTTATTGTTTATCATAGTATCATGATGCAATCTCAAACATTCCCATCAGAACCACATTTTTGTATGTAAGTATTTAACCTGTAAACAATGAAGTATTATCTAAAGTTCTCAGAATGTAAGGCAGCAATTGATTTAATGTTGTGGTATGCCACTAAACCTGCTACTAACATATCTCACTGATCCAAATATACCTATATAGTTTTCAAAGGGTTTGATATAACTTGACCCAGTGACCTAGTTTTTTGACCTCCCATGACCAAGTTTCAAAATTGACCTAAAGGTCATCACTAAATATCTGATCAACTTCCTGATAATAGGGTTCAAAATGTGGTCTCTAAAGCATGCTTGCCCAAAATGACGAAAACTTTCCCAGTTTTATTTCTGCATGTCATATACATGTATAACAGTGCATGTTAATGGCCCACCATAAAGTTGCTTTATGAGATGAGAATGCAACATTATCATAAACTGTTTTCTTGCATCACCCAATAAAAGTTTGTGAGAAAATTAAACGCAGGATTGATTGGGGCTGTCAATAAACAGTGAGGAAAACAATTCTGGCTGTGAACGTGTCTTCAATTATTCGAACGGTAATTAAATTGCCGATGCTGAAACCAATTACACAGTATACAAAAGAAATTGCTTAAAAAAATTGCTTAAGACTTATTTATTTTATAGGAGGGCCGAGGCGAGTTATTCTGCCTCAACAACCAGTGTAGATTATGATCAGACGGCACATCTGTATAGTTTGATCATGATCTACACTGTTTGCTAGCCAGTCATTTCATACTTAGTTAACAACCCTTTGTACAGATAATAGTACAATCTAAACTAAAAGATGGACACGTCCATTTTAGAATCCTTGCAGTCTTTACAATCTATAAACAACAAATTAAACAAACACTTTATTTAAACACATCCTGTTTACAGCTGATAGTGTTTCTGTACAGATGGAGTGCACTCAACTGTTTACGCAAAAACAAATTTCTAAATGTATTTTCATGCATGAAAATATACATGTATGATGGTATATATCGAACATGAAAAATAAAAAGATGCTAAAATGAATTATGAACAGCAGTAGTAACAATTTCAATAGATCACCAACATTCAGTGAGCTGTGCCTGCAATTTAAGCATATTGGAAAAC
>JAUMHA010364628.1:0-13887 GCA_032359765.1 Saxidomus gigantea | reverse complement strand
TTTGAGCAAACAATAGTTCAATACAACATGTATCAGTATGCGCATAGTTCATGTACCGTCTTTTTTAATACAATTTTTTTTTATCCAAAGGGATTTGATGCGTAAATCGCCTTAACTAAGACGCCTTCAGCCTATATTTACTTTATGTATATACAAGGGTTACAGCTCGGGTATATCTCTCATAATTATCATTTTGTTATCTGCCAAATTCAGAAAGAATAATCAATTTTTTCCTGACTGCGATGTTGACTTATTCTTGTGTGTGTCCTCTACGGCATACATACGTACGCATGCTATTTCTGCGAGTACATTGCTCTAACTCGTTTGATTGACAGGTATTGTGTTTATACATGTCCTTGTTCTCTATCCAAACTTCCTTTATTCTCTTTTTGAGACTTTCATTTTTTATTTAATCTTTCCAAGTTCGACTTATCTGTCGTTTTCGGAATTTTTCAATTCCGTAATTTCAGCAGCAGAATCATTAGTTTTGATTTTACTTGTCTCAGCTGATCATATAGTTTGTCGATCTCAGCCTTGATCTCTCCACTTAATAATATATCAGACTTATTAAATAAGTGTTTGAAACTGTTCATTAACGAAGTCTTCCATAACCAAGTTTTGCCGTCTATTTTCTAGTTTGTTTCCCCAATATAATGCTTCTAGGCTATCTTATTTTGTTTCTTGTCTAGAGACAGGACACGATTATCACTACGTCTTTTAAAATTGGTTTTTTTTCTTCTTATACAAACAAACGTTATACAATTATATCAAAGTAGCATTGAGTCAATTTGAGTTTTCTTTAAGTTAAAATAATAATATAATTCTGCATGTTCTGTTAATATCTGTCTTTTTCCAGATGACTTTTCTTGCGGTGCATAGAATGACCGAAAAGACCGAAAAACCGAGAGAAAAAAAGACAGTTTATGAAGACCGAAAACATCTTTTTCTTAAAAAAAGTATATATCACTTACAGTATAAATGCAGAAATTTGTAAATATTATAAAGTAAAAAGATCGAAAAACAAATATTGCAGACCGAAAACGTTTTAATAAGCACTCCAGATTTTGTAATGGCTTCGGTACGGAAACTTATCAAAACAGACAAAACAATTTCACTACATACAACTTCCTTCATTTATTTAATACTTAAGCTATAAGTCGTACATTATCCTTTGAAAAACAAAGTTGTTTTCGGTAAACATAAACTGTTTTTCGGTTCTTTTTCGGTCTTTTTTGGGCTTTCTATGCACCCCTTTTCTTGCTATTTGTTCAATAAACTTCCTATCAGAAACCATTTATGTTAAGTTCAGATGTAGTTTTATGTTTTTTTGTAATTCTATATTAAAGTTTAACGGTCATTATCATGACTCTCGAATTTTGCCTTTAGGGTAAATATTAAACTTATTTTGTTTATCTTCATCTCTGAAGCCATTGATTAGAGTGTGAAGTTCCTTCAAAGTGTCACTTTATATGATTCCGTCAAGCTGTTTGCCCGAGTTTATCGTGACTAAAATCCTGATACATGTATGTAAATACGTTTTATTTTAAGTTTATTCTTTTAAATCTTCTCATAAGCAGCTTGGAAAAATGTCATGAGAGTTTGCATGAGATGATTACGTGACTCGTGTCAAAAGCTTGACCACCTGAGAGTGATGGTAAAAAGTCGTAATTCCACAAACTAATGGTCAGTATGGTAATGGTGTATAGTGGTTTTATGTTGTTGTGTGTTTTATTTGCCATCTAGCATTGGTGGCGAACATTTGTTCAATTATCCTATTTAATCCAACTGCGCATGTTAATAAAACGGACATTTTGTGAAGAGTATCGAAGTAGTGGGGTGGAGTCTAACGCACCTTCTACCAATAGGATCGTAGGAGTTGTATGGGACATTCACAATTCATTATTGCGTTTTAAAAAACAAGCAATCTGATATATAAATTACATATACAATATACTTAATACATCGCTTCACTATCAAGAGTTCAATGTATTTTTCACAGTTATAGCCCTTTGATTACCTTTTCATATACCTTCGTGTTCGCGCTATATATCAGCTACCACAGACTGGAATTCAACAAATATTTACGGAAAACTTTAAAAATCAGTCTCAGAAATTACACGGAAGGTAAAAATACCTTTCTATTTCAAACAGATAATCGTCTCTTTTTCAGAGATGTCTGTTGACGGATGAGAGATATCCCTGTACGGTAGAGAGATATCTCTATTACATTGAGAGATATGTTTTTAGTAATTTGGGAGATATCTTTCAAAACATGATAGATATCTCTATTCAACGAAAGATATCGCCTAATGTACAAAGATATCATTAAAACATTATAGTTATCGCTATTAAACGAAAAATATCGCGTAATGCACAGAGATATCACTAATGTAAGATAGTTATCCACTTTTTCTATGAAATAAGAGATATCTCTCTTTTTTATTAAATAGTAAATTGGATTGCCATATATCAGTTCATCAATAGCATAATTGAACATAAATCACATAGGCAGTGGTCAAGAAAGATATCTTTAAAACTGGATACTAAATGACACTTGGAAATTTTCACGGACCCACATCAGTATCATAAAGCATCTACAGTAGAGTGGGACTAATTATTTATAACTCCTTAGCGAGTAATCTGAAACGTTTAATAGTCAAATCAGGTGACCATTATAGTTCGATTAAGCCCATTATCGAATGTAACTGATAATGGAATAAAAATTGTGTTCATAGAGCATTTGCTATTGTAAAAGGAAGATGCTAACATTTAAAGGATAAAAAATCACAAGGGCACAATACTGTGAACCTATCGCACTTGCATAAGACAATATCCATACAATAAAGGTTAGAGAATGGAAAAATAAAAAAAGTATTCGCTTTGCTCCGAATTCAATAACAACGAATGTTGGTGAAACACACCGTGGAAACACAATTACAATCATTCAAACTCAAAATGCGTGTGAAGTTTTCCCAGATTTAAAACACGTGTGAACCTTTCCATTCCTTACAATTTACTCTTAAGACTGTAATATCGGTCGTTATTCAAACATTTATGACAATTTCAGAATTATAATGGATTTCAAACTGTATTTTAATATGCAACGAGTGCATAAAATTCTGTCTAGTACGAAGAAACGTGCAATTTTTATTGATTTGATTGACTGAGTATACCACAACACAATGTGGCGGGTATTAAAAGCAATACCTAGGTAAGTTAAATATTTCAGGAAGCGGACCAGTGGTCTAGTGGTTACATGTAACAGATCGCAGGTTCGATCCCCCGCTCCTCCACTAACATAACTAATAGTCTTTCGGATGAGACCAAAACACCGAGGTATGATGTATCGGTGCTGTACACCGGGCATGTTAAAGAACAAAGGGATGTCTCTTGAACGGGCCGCGTTATGTTTCTTGCACTATCCCCCGAAACCTGAAATAACTAAACCGTGCTAGGAACATTGGTCATATGGATTATCCGGTACCCGCGATAAACTCTAAATACATACATACAATTCGACACAGATGCGAAGATTTTTTGTTGAGCACCGGGCGTCTCAAAATCGATTTCATCTGTTTTCTGTCATTAAATTAGCAATTTTTTTTTTCGCGTGTGATGAGCGCCGAGAATTTGGCCATGTTATCTCAATGGGTTACCGTAGAGTAAAGGTTCATCAAGCATGCTCAAATATGTTTAAGTTCAAGATACCTTTTCGAACTTACTACAGTAAATGTTTTTTGAACTACAAGGATTTACGCAAGTTTACTTATACCGGGAAAAGAATTCATATCGGCGGGTACCTTGCACTTTGTTTCACTACAATCCGTCACGTAAAAGCTGATATATGTTAACATTCTTACCTTGAATCGAACGTTTTGGTCGTGTGTACGTTTCCGAAAAGTCACGTGGTATAGCCACAGAAATACTTAAAACACTGTTCCTTATCTACAACTGTTAATTAACCTTACTAAATCTCTTATGAGGACATAACTTCACCTTGCAAAGAAATAATGGAAACTGTTTTGATACATGGAACGACATTGCTTGAGAGTGATGACTGAAGTGTGTTAGCGGGTCTGTGGTTTTTTCAAAAGTAGCTGCACTGCTCTTCTCTCGTTTATAGTGTAGACTTGAAGGTTATCTGTTGTACCTTTTTATCATCTATATTATTTTATCTTTTTTGTTAAAATTATGTTATATGCAAGATAAAGTATCAGACAAAGAAAACTTAACTTATATAACGTTTAAAGAACATGTTCAAACAGAGCTGTCTCTCTTACAATTTTAATGTTACAATTTACTTCCTGTATTATGAAGTTTCGCGAAAATTATTTTAAGATTTCTTAATATGAACAATTATCAGAGAAAATATTCCCTAATTGTAAATTTTAAATTGCCCTTTAACTTTTCTTTTTTCCCGTCGGCAAGGATTTGGGGTGTGTCTTTAAAAAATAGATGTTTAAATGTGTTAAAGAAAGTAAGACATTTGTTTGATCTAACTGTTAAATTGTTTAGTTCCGTACGTGAAAGGGCAACTCTGGTTATTTAATTCCAAGGCCATTTTAGTCGAGATTTTAAACGCTTTACATGTATTATAGTATTCTAACTCTGTACCTCTCTATACTTACACATTATAAACATTAATTATTTTGTAAATATCAATATATAAAATAAACGGAATAACTTGATTTCAGGGGCCTCCAAAGGAAAAAAAACTTCCTAATGAATACTTGACCATCGTTTAGCCAAATGAATGCATCTAATTTTACTCTTGCACTTCTTTATCTTTTCAATTCAAATATAGGGAGCTTAGGAACAAGAAAACGTCAAACATCGCACCAGTACAATAGTACTCACAGGCCCTTTCTGGCAAGACTAAGATCACTTTTAAAAGAAAACCTTAAAGGTCCAATACTAATCACCTGATAGGTATCATTTTTCAGCAATTTTTTTTATATTGTATTTTATTTATAATTTGCTTAAGCATTTTATCAAATTAAGACTGTGACAAGAATTATGTGCCACCTCTGAGATATATACATTCAAACTGTGACTGTTTTCAGCAACTTCACAAAAAAGCTATGCATGTCCTTTTTAAGTTGTTATACACTTTCATAAAATATATTCTACGTTTGGTCGCTACAAATCTGAGAAATCTGAGAAAACATTGCTTGTCAAATATCATGTCACAATGTATGTATTAGCCTTTGAAAGATTTGACATTTTCTTTGATATTGCATCTTGAAAATAGATTTTCAATTCTTTGAAAGTCCTTAATGGCTGCGTTTGTCGCTCATTTACATGCCAGCTTTCGCTGTCTACGAAAGCTACCATTGTGAACCAATATACATGTATATGTCTCTTAGTTATTATGTAAATGAAGTACCCACGGAAACCAGTGTCCTTAACTAATAAATCAGTCTAAATATCTCTCTGTGTAAACGAAAAAACACCGGGCATGAAAAATATATCAAAAACGATTTGAAACAAAGTTATTTTGTTATTATAATGCTTATTGACTTATATACTTCTTTATGGTATTAGACGCCTAATACATTTCCATAGTCTTACATTATAAGGTTCTCGTCCGGTGCGACTACCAAAATCTCATCGACTGTTGGAATGAACTTTATTTTATAGAATCATCCTAGTCCCATATTAAAACAACAAAATTTATACATGTGATCCAATACTTTATGCCAATAATTTGGAGGTGAATGGCACCACCCTAGTTTTTGTTGCAGTGTTAGTGGTCACCGACCAAATATGCCAGTATTTCCAAAAACCAAATATTTTGGTTCTAATTTGTATCCAGATTTTTCTCTTCATATTTCATTTGTGATCTATCATCCAGCGATTAATTCAAAAGAATGTTTTGTTTGCATCCACTTAATTTCAGCCAATCAGCAATCAAACACATTGTGTAGGTCCGCATGTTCTCTAGACATAATAACCTGCTCCCGGTTTTCACCGATTTAGGTTTCGCATACTTATTTATGGTATACAATTAACCTCACATACCTCAGACCTTAGCTGGAAACAAGTCTCTTGTTAATACCATACATTGCAATTATCACAATACAATATAATTAAGCAAGCGACCTAAGGGATGAGAGCATGGATATTTGACAGTAAAACACATAGTATATGTATCTGGAAAAGATAACAGATGTCTGTTGCTTCCAAGAGATGAAACACGAGCAGATACTTGTGAATGTTGACAACTAACAAAAGAAACTTGAATTTATATCATAATTAGTGTGTTTGACTAATTTACAAAACTGAGTTATTCATTTGGCTTTAACAAGATCAATTATAAAAAATGGGTTTTCAATAGGCCCGAAAGAAACACACATTTGTATCATTGCTCTACAGAAATGTTTTTTTTTTCTCATAAAAATACAACACAAAGCAAGAATAAGTTCGACACCTTTAATAAAATCACAAAGAGTAAACACAGAATCACAGGTTGGTTTTAAATGTTTAGAACGTTGTAAGATCCGTTAAAAGGTTATAAAAGACGAAATAACAAGCTTTAAGGAGAATGATTGATTTGTGATAAAGTGATACACAACACATTCTTAGAAAATTCTAAGAATATCTGAATACAAATAAAATCAAATCCTTAGATGTAAATAATAATAATAATAATAATAATAATAATAATAAATTCTTTATTTTAAGAAGGTAACATGTACAGATATGCAAACAAAATATTTACAACATCTTAGTTCAAACATGGCCTTCTGTAACATAGAAAAGGAAAAATGATTTCATACTCCATTTACACAATCATTGAAACGACAATCACTCAAGAATTGAACATAAATAATCGCATTTATACCTAACAAACATCTATCGGATAACAAAAATATTTGATTACATCTGCTTAAAAGATAGTTTTTCAGTGTCTGTTTGAATAAGCTCAAAGATGTAACAGAGCGAATATTTGTAGGAGTATTGTTCCAGTATTGTGCAGACATATAGGAAAATGTGGTTTTCATGTAATTTGATCGTTGTTTAGGTGTTACCAAGTCATTGTTAGTAATTGATCTAAGGCAATATACATTAATACTGGAAAAGGTGAGCAACTCTTTTATATAAACAGGCGCCATGTTATTATGGGCTTAATATACCAAAAATCTGTCCTTAGAATGTTCTAATATATATACCTTAATTTAAAACGATTGCCTATTTAACCTATAAACACCTAGTTATAATAATTACTAAAATAAACATGCCATAGGGCCTTCAGTAATAAATCGCTTTCCACCTATTAATTGTACAACATCAAATTGTGAATGGTATACGGAACTGAAACAAATTTTTAAACGCTGATTTTACTGATACATGTAATAACTAGAATGTATCTTAGGTAAAACGTTTAGGTTAAGTACATTTGTAATAATACCTGCAAATAGTATACGGTTTACGCTTTTGAAGTTATTTAACTTGACGCCAGGTATAGGGAGTGTCTCTTTAATATTACATTAAAAGGTCCATTACTAAAACTAAATCGAATTTTCTTTTAAATCAGAATTGTAACGGGTGTCCTCTTAGAACGAAAGATATGACATTCTGCATTGAATGTGTCCATATTGTGTTGAACATTTGAGTTCAAACAAAGACTCAATACATTATACAATGTATATTGCCTTTTCAAAAACGAAAGTTGGCTTTCCAGTTATCAAATGTCTTTGTAACTTTTCCAGAAGTCTCCCAGAAAGAAGATGTAAGTAGGTTGTACATGAATAAGCATGCCTATTTTGAATTATAGTTGAAAGAACTTTACTTCCAATAATGTGCAACGTATGTCTCTGACTGTTTACAACATGCAATAAATCGAAAGTAGGACAAAAAGACCACCAGGTCAATCTAAGAAAATACAAAAGCATTCACTCGTTTTCTGTAGCAGTATTTCAAACAAGGAAATAGGCTTGGAGGCTATTGTAAAGCTTTAGAAGCCAGTTTCAAACTGTATTTCCCTGTTTCACCTTCGATGCAGTCATGTTTTCCTTCTGAGAAGACGCCCGTTACAATTCCAGATTTAAAAGAAAACTCGATTTGGTATTAGAAGTGGACCTTAAAATACATTAACAAGTACTAGAAAATGAATTGACCCCTCTTGTGCACTGCGCTTCATCTCATTGTCCTCTAGTAATATCTGAATTTACAATGCAAACAGGGAAATACTCCACGGATATTGTTAAGTTTCACATTCTATGCAGTATGTCATATTTTCCTTCGGAGAAGGCGCCCGTTACAATTCCATATTTAAAAGAAAATTCGATTTGATCTTAGTAATGGACCTTTAAGTACATTAACAAATACTAGAAAATGAATTAATTCCTCTTATGCACTGCACTTTATCACATTGTCCTCTATTAAGATCTGAAGTAACAATTGATTCTTTTCAATATTGATTTAGTTATGTTGCACACATGATAAAGTGAAAAGAAACTCCCCACAAAAAGTTAAGTTAGAGTTAGGACTCATGTGCACTGCGCTTCTTTTAACTGTCCACTTTCAATATTCAATACCTTTTGAGTAATGCTGTGCACAGAAGCGGAACGGACGGACGCACGTGCGCCGCCTTCCGACGGGGCATACAAACTATGTAGATCTGTAGAAGGTTCAAATATTGGTTCTACTTCTACATGTCAATGATAGCCTCCAGTCTGAAAAGTATCCGGTTCTTAAGTGCACGCAAATAGTTAAAAGTTTTAGTCTTGTGTTCGATGCCAGCCAGGTCGCTCATTGTTTAACTTTGTGGTTGCGGTTTGCCTCTACATTCATCAATAGCCCTAGAGTTCAGTAATATAAAAGCTAATAGTTACATAGCCATCTGTCCCTCGAAGTACCAATACAAACGGAAGTAATTCCCTGTTCTTATATACCACTAGACGAAGTTACCTAACGGAAAAACTATTGCTGAATATTCAAGATGATCTCAACGGGTGTAATAGGAAATACGTCCGATTCGTATATAGCACTATTTCCTCAAACATTCAAGCATGTGAACGTTCGTTTGCCGGCCCTCAATTGTGGACATCTGAAACAAGTGTTTTGAAAGCAAATGAATTTCCATGACCAGAACATCTTAAGTTGTAAAGGATATCAAACAAACTGGATGTTTCTATCTTCCTCTTTAGGGTGTCAAATGTAAGAGCCTCCTCATCTTTACCTGATTTTATGTTACAGGACGACAGTTCCGTTGTTACAGAATTATTGCAGGCTTTGAAGAACTCTACCAACCTTTCAAGAGCTAAACTTGTCATAGCGATCTCGATCAATCGAATGTGTTTGAATATATCCCGTTGTGACAAAACCAAATCCCTTTCTTGAAAATCCATGCCTTTCAACTGCAAGTGACGAAGGTGTGGAACCTTTGGTATAATACTCAGGAGGCTGTTAATAACGTTCTGGTCCTCAACAAACTCTACCACTAACGTATGCAGCTTCACAGGAGATGAAGCAAAAGTATCGATAAGGTACATAATCAGGTTTTCGTTGCGTTCCAGCCAACATTCTTCTAAAGTGGATGCGTTGATTTTCACGGCAGGCATTCTCATGGTCCCAAGACCCAAAGTTATAAGGTTTTCATGTTTTGACAAATCAAACGACTGACTTCGAGTCTTGCATTTGATGTATTCTCTGAGTTTACCTTTCACATAGCTTGCATGATCAGAACACCTTATACGAGACAATTTTATCTCAGCCATACACTTTCTCTGTTCTAACCATTTCACCAATTTTTCTACATGGTGATGCTTCATCTCAATGCTAAACAAATCTATACCTTCTAGACGTTCAAGGCTTTTAAGTATTTGCATGGACATATCGGAGAGCTGTATATAAGCACTTGTTTCTGTACCGTCAGTTGTCTTGCATCCATGCAGAAGTAAGCACTTCAATGTTTTTGCTGAGCCACTTAAAAGCAGATTGATGTCGTCCGTTGTTGGAGTGCCCCATAAGTCAAGCTTTTGAAGGTGTTGTAGAGACTCGGGACGAAAGAGATTTAATTCTTCTAAGAGTTCATGCGTGTCTTCATTTGATACCTGCCTTCCTACCTTTATAAGTTTGACATGTCTCAGCAATTGCTTCAATGCACAAATGTATCTTTTCTTATGCTTAGAATGCAATATAACGTCCTCTATATAATACCCGACAGTCTGATTATTGTCAGAGCTTTCATTCACACAATCGACCATCATACTCTGGAACTCTTCTGTTATGTCGCACATTTCCCAATAGTCACGAAATGGGTATACCCTCTTTCGAAAACGTATTGCTAAGGTATCATTGGCAACGACATCTGTCAACTGACGCAAGATCATATTACTTTGGTTAGAACAAAACCCACTAAGGAATGCAAAAGTACTTTTCATTTCAAGAATATGATTGACGTGTCTGCATGTTTTCATAACATTATCTGCAAACATGTCAGCATTTTTCATACACATATAAAGTGCTGCAAAAAACTCGTGAAACGTTTTGTGCACAAAGGACACTTTAATGTTTCTTCCGGTCAATTGTTTGTGAAAACCAACCTGAGTGAGAATGCCAGTCTTCAACCAAAGTCTTAGTTGCGCTTCAGACATGTGTTGTTTTGCAAGCGAATTTTCGAAAACTAAACGCGAATTTCCATTCAAGGTGAACAGCGTCAAAAATGCTAAATGGCCAAGTTCTCTTAAAATACTGAAATAGGATTGGCAATACTCGTTGCCCTTGAAACATTCTGGAATGTCTTGTTCAGGTGATGTATTGATATTGTCTTCGAGATTTGTGCGCTGCAACATCATTTCAAGGATATTGCTGTACAGTGCACACATAGAACTGCCAAATGTTCTATTTTCGTTTTGTAAGCAGGCCATGTACATAATAAGCATGGGATTTCGCTTTATACTCTCTATCCTTTGGTCTACCGCGTCAGCTTCGAAGTCTGGTACACGGCTTTGGTCTCCACTACTTTCCTCGTCTGAATAGGCTTTCAATTTTTCTGTTACTTTAGCTTTTAGTTCTTCTGATGCAGTTTCATCTAGTCCCACAATTTCAAATTGTTGTTCTATCTTTGTATTACTGATATAAGCGAAGAGGAGTTTCCAGGGTCTGGTTGTAGTTAGAAATGTACACGTTGCCCTTGACTTTTTGTGGGGAATACTATTTTTTCTTTCACTCATTTTCATCTTGCAACCTCCGTCGACTGGATGAGTCCATTCATCAAGACCGTCAAGGATAACTAAGCATTTCTCTTGTGAAAGGATATCTTCAACAAACCTGGGCGAGTACTTTGATGATCTTGCTAGACAATGTATTACCTGATTCGTGATCATGTCATCTACCGTGCAGTCTAAAGGATCTAGATCTTTCAATGAAACAAAGAAAACAAACTCAAAATCTTTCATAACACTGAGCTCGTCATCAGAAAAGGCAGCATTGTCATCGGTGGGGTCGTTAGCATGACACCAGATTAGGGCGAGGCGTTTTGCGAAAATGGTTTTGCCAAGACCTGCTTCTGCAGATATATATATATGCTGATAACGTCTCCCTTGTTTATGAAATATTTCGTCTAATGTTGTTGTTTGCTTAAGTTGATTTACAGAGCACGTTGTACCAATTCTTTTCATAGTAGGTGAAACATACAGTTCTAACAACGGTGCACCAATTTCCTCGCGCACAGGGGATATAGATGCTGTCTCTAACTGCTCTTGGTTAAAGTCTATCAAGTCTTTCTTTAGTTCTGTAAAAACATATTTCAATATTTTTTATTAATTGGTTATTGATAGATATCTCGGACTGGTAGATATTGCCGTAAAACGGTTATAATATCTTATTTGTGAAACGTTTGAAAAACGAAAACAATGTGTGTGTAAGTGAGTACTTGTATTACTGTAAGTTTGAATCAGAGCTTTGCACGACTAAAACTGAGAATGACAATTGTTGCTCAGTGAAAGGTCATAATTCTGATTCTACTTGGAAATGGTGCAGTCGTAACGAAACACCGAGGGTGCAAACCTTGAAATAGTTAATATTGTCTTTCTTTGAAGATTCTATTCCTAGTGTTCTATAGTGCTAATTGGGTTAAATCTCCATTCGGCTTAAAAGTCCCTACATACACTAAGTCAAGGGCCTTAAGTGTATTCGTATTAGTTTTAGCCGCACAAGAACAATGAATTATATTTGCTGTAATTTCAATGAATTTAAGATACAATGTACACAATGTATATACATGTACGTGTTGAGTAACACGCAATGCGAACTGTCTATAGTTTTATTTCTGCATTGTTTAATACTTATTGCGCAAAAATACACAGTAATATACAGTTGGACGTAGTTATAAATTTGATTTTCATTTAACTTAAAGTTTATATTACCAATCAAAATGGCCATATTGATTTATGGTGCTGAAAACACGGTGGATGCTTTACAATCACGTAAGATATGAGTTTAACCATTTTTTTTCTCTTATTGACATATTGAGATATACATAACCGAAAGGGTGGATTTGTTATTTTTGACTAAAATAGTCAAAAAAGGTTTGTACTTATTTTCTATATTTTCAATGTGAATGAAACTATTATACAGAGTCATATTTTTAGTTGTAGCTGTGGCAATGTTCATTACCCTAGAAGTATAAATCATTGGTTAATGTTCTATTTTAAATATTGGTGGTCTATTTGAACGGTAATGTCACTTTAATTTCCTTACCATGAATGCAAAGTGAACTGAATACAGTATCAATTGAGCTAAAGATCATGTCTAAGTGGTTCGCAAAATCAAACAGACCCCATACGTCTTCGTAACATGTATAAACGGTATGAGAGGCAGACGTAAGTGTAACCTATTTTCTCAGAACCGGAGAGTAAGAGTACAAATATGTTTAAACTTACGATTTTTGAGTTTGAGGTAGTCTTCGTTAAGAGTCAGATATTGGCTCGCTCGTTGATTTTGTAAAGAGACACCTGCAAACAAAATCCTATGAAATCTTAACTTGTTTCATATGTTATCATTATGCAAAGATTAAAAAGCCCAATAAGAAGACGGCGACTATATTTGTTGAGCTGTAATTTTGGGCCTGTGTATGGAGACTTAACATTTGACACTTGCTGCGACATCTCACGAAAATCGGTATAAAACATCAAACATTTAGCCGAGATAACTTGATACATTGTCCAAAGGTGACACGTAATTTGATGTTACCTGGCATAGCGTCCCAGTCTATCGTTACGGACTCTTCCTCCTTCATAATCTCGTACAGTTTATCAAAAGTTGCCTGCTGGCTATACATTTGCTTCCAGACTAGCAACATTCTGTGTATCCGTTTCAAAGAGGTGTCGTAGTCCATTTGTATCTGCTCTATTTTTGCAGTAGATAACCCAAGATGTATCCCCAGAATTTCCCAGTTTCGTCCAATGGCCTTAGCAATAAGAGCCAGTTCTTTTTCTGTTGGAATGCAATCTGAAAGCAGTTACATTGTACGTGTATCTCTCATTCAAAAGGTATCTGTAATAGCTAAAATAAACGTTATATTTGAATGTAATGTGAAACAAGAGTGCCGTGATGGATCTATATCGTAAGCCCAAGTACAATTGTTCTTCACGACACAAAGTCCCAACCAGAAACAAAAATATAGACATGAAATCACACATTGCTATGTACCCAAGTTTGTTCAAATTATGTACATAAAAGTTTTTTACCATTAACATGTTTTTTGGAATTTGAATGCATGTGCGTGTAAAAATGATTATTGATCCCTGATTTGTAAAATCATTTTATTTTTAAAAATTGGGTGAAACCATTCCAACAAAATGTACATGGCAGCAAAAGGTAATTAAACATACAAAATATCAAAGATCTGGGCCTCGAAGTTTTTGAAAAGACGATGTA